>BDUI01000354.1:18061-48514 GCA_002335545.1 Apodemus speciosus | reverse complement strand
TATGAGAATAGGAAGAAAGAATTTTACTTTATAACAAGAACTACATTTCAAATATTAGACTTTATATAAAAATAAAGGGGTACTGTCGACAAAGCTGCTCTGTGGATTAGCATATTACCAGTTTTATTTATTTCAAAACAATCCCTGCACAAACTTAGCTTTCTAGTCTGTTCAAACAATATAGAAGACAACCATAACAAAAGGTTAGTTTACAACGGAAAAGACAAGAATGTGGTAAAGGAATCTGTAGGAAGAAGTGGTGACTGATGGTTAAGAGAGAGATGTGGGAGGGTGGGGAGCAAGAGTAAACAGAATGGATTTTATACATGTATGGAATTGGGAAAGAACGAATTTAAAACACTCAATTAGAATCATTAGTAAAAGAGTGGGTCTAAAACAGTAAAGTGAATGCTCCTGCCTCTCTGATCTCATTATACCATTGGGACATTTCAATTTTCTGCTCCAGTTTTACCTTACCATTGAATTTCAAACCCAAGTTTAGATATCATCACATCTCAAAGACTATTTTTTAACAGTCCTAAATTTGGACTCTAAATGTGAACTGCAAAGTGTCCCTTTAAGGCAAATAAGACAGAAGAGTGAAGGCAGACAAATCTCCTGAAAGAAAAACTCATCTCTTATCATTCTGAGGGCAGAAGCCTTTGAATATGGTTCATTAACAGAGTGGATACACCAAGTGCTATCAAAGAAATGTTTCTTTAAAATAGCACACAAGTGGGCGATTCTTATAACAGCACATTTATGTTAGGTTTAGAGGATTATGAGCTTTTCATAGGCTAAAGAAACATGGGAACTCAAGCCAGTAATAGCTGTTATGACAGTGATTACAATGTAAACTTAAGACCTGATTCTATAATGGAGCTGCAGCAAGTTAAGTGATGTTCTCTGATAATTAGAAGAGAGGTTTTGCTTCAAGCTCACTAATTTCTAGTCTGTAAATACCTTTAAACCACTTCCAAGGATTTTAGATTTCAAAAGACTTAGGTTTAATCATTTTCTGTTTGTTTCTTACATTCACTTAATATCACGATTCTAGTGGGTAAACACAAATATTAAACAAATAGTCCATCCACCAGGTTGAACATTAAGAGAAATCTAACAACACAAACATTGCACTATTACTCTCTTACACTATTTCTAGTGTAATACATAATAAATAATGCCACAATAGATCACACTTGGATTTCTTAGATATTTTAGTCAGGAGTTTTCTTTTGTAAAAATGACAGAGTATATGTTACGTCACACTGCATATACACTGCTTAGAGCTCAAAATACTTCTGGAAGCAGAGGGCACAGTAACATTGACCTTTTCAGCTCCTCAAAGCTTCCTTAACTGATATTAAGATAGTAAACTGACCTCTATAGGGCAACAAGGACAAGAGGGTTCTGACTCTAGCACAGCACAAAAAACTAAAACACCAGGTCACCACATGACAGAACAAACTCAAGGACAACAAGGAATCAGGAAAAAAATCAAACAAAATAGCACTCACATACAGAAAGCTTCCATTTCCACAAGACCCTACGACACATGTTCCCTACAGGACGGCAATGTACCCCAAGGCACCTAAGGCCTCACAATACTACCCAAGACACTGACAGCTTCAGGGACGCTTGCTTGCTTTTGTACAGTGGTTTGTGTAAATAACTATTCGTTCATTTGTAGATGCTCCACACATCTGGTCAAGGCAGGAATTTCTTCTCCTTGATAACACCACCTAGAAATATCAACAATATTTTATATATTCCTCAAGGCACCAGGTTTGGGGAGAGAAATAGCAACTGTGGTAGCAAAGTCCTAAGAACCTGAGGTGACTAATGCAGGCATCCTGTAAGTCTAGTTCACTCTACATTCTAAAGTCAGTCTTCACTGCATACATTCCAAGAGCAAAGAAGCAAGAATGGTGGTGATGGAAGCGACTATGGGTTTCTTCTTCTTGGTGAGAAATGGCAAGGAAGCAGCTCAAACAGGCAAGGGAAACAAAACAATGTACTTTAAAGCTGATGAAGACAAAATGAAAATTTGATATAATCAAAATCAATTTGAATATTACCATGAAATAAAGAGATGGGAAAATATGTAGTCAACAGAGAATTTTTATAAATCTCTCAAGCAAGAGAATTTCTGATCAACTCTGTTTTGCCACTGCTAGGGAAAAGAACAATTATAGAGAGTATGCATGAATGCTCCCCTTAAATGTTTGAAATAGGTGCTCTTTGAGGCACTAGGGAAAAAGTCCTCCAAGCAATCAGAAATGTGTATTTGAGATTTAGTCATCAAACGCAAAATGAGGTCAGCCCAAACAGATGTTAGTAAGGTGACTCTGCTTGCAAAATTGAACTTTAGAGGAGAGATGCCCAGAAATAGGAGCATCATCAGAATGGTTGAGATCTGCCAAACTTTAATCCCCATTGTGGATCAAAGTTCTCCGCATTCCTCACTGAATGTTTTATGTGGGAAACAGTTAAAACACTCAATCAGAAATGGTTAAGTCACTTGGGTGAGAGATCATCCATCATGAACGAAGAGCATGAATTGGAGCATGCTACTGGAGACTCTGCGGGAGCGCTGCCTGTAGCCAGTGAGTCTGAGGACAAGCCACTGCTGATACTACTGCCATCCAAAATATCTGAACTGAGGACAAAGCAAAAAGAATTATAAGCGAATGCATGTATCAGGGTCAACATAACATGCAATGACATGATTTCAAGGACACACACATCAGTACAGCACTGGTAAATAATAAGAAGCATAAAGGCCACAGCACTGAAATGCATACTGCATCATGTACGAGACCTATGAAATTCATAAAATCACGGAAACCCAAAGTGAGACTTACCACACTGTCCTGTATAATTTGATTGTCCCTCTGGAGGCACTTGACTATCTAACATATGATAACTGTTCCTCTGGACACGCCAGGTTTATTGTGAGGGGAGTGTTCCTGACCTCTGTCTAAAATGTTTCTATCTTCATATTTATCTTCTTACCTTTCAAGAGCCTTGAGCAAGAATAACTTCTGTTATTAATAGTAAGCTATCTGTTCTCAAACTTGCTGAGTGTGCCTTCAGAAATATTACTTCTATTTTTGAGGGAAGTCTTTCAACTGCCCGAAAACTGACCATTTGGCTTGCCCACTCCCAAGAGGCTTCAAGGCAAATATTTTGAATGATTTCCCCCTCTAACTACATGCTTTTGCTATTCTTCTCATTTTATGAATCCATTTTCCTGTTTTCCTTTCAGACCCAAAGATCCCCTGCTATCCATAAACGTCCCCTTTTCTTCCACCTCTCAGTTCCTCTCCAGCTAAGCCTCTGACATGCTTTCTACTCACAGTCCCTATCACATCTCTTTAATCCAAACAACTGGCCTTCGTTCTCATCTTTGCTCTGAAAGTGGTTTGGACACCAAGGGCCTCCATGAGCCATCCCAGGAGTATGCTTCCCACCCGGCCCAGATGCTCACTGTTCCCAGAAATGAACCGTGGCCTGCCCTGAAGACCCACCTTCTTCAAACTTTTCATGGGCCCCAAACCTCTGCTTGACATCAAGCTGCCTTTGTCGCTTTGGTTCCCAGGGATTGCAGATGTATGCTCTGTGTCTGCCTTGAACGCACTCATTCACTTCTAATATTTACTAAGTGCCTGCCAAGTGTAGGAGGTATGTAGATACTCGAAGGACAATGATGTGAAGGACAGACAAGGTCTCCAGCCTCACTGACTTTACTCAGGCTCATATGAAAATAATTACACTTTGTGACATGAGTGATAAATGGAGAAGGATCCAGGGGGTATGAGATTCTGACATATGAGTAACCTGATCTAACCTGGAATAAGAGTGAAAGGATTCTCAGAGGTGAGGTTTGTGTTCTGATGTGAAAGATGAGTAGGCATTAACTCAGGAATGGTTAGGAAGAAGCAAGGATAGTTCTGGGATTAAAAGCAGACAAATACAGAGGCAGGACAGAGTCAAGAGAACACAGTGAGAGAGAGACAAACTGAAGGAGTAGTCCAGCACTTTAAGTTTACACAGACACTTGTCTATTTTTTGAAATGGAAGAAAAACAGAACTAGAGAAGGAATTATGAGTCAAGGAAATATGGGTTCTAGGCTGCCACTAGCTCCTTGGCAAAATTCCATTTTGTTCTAATAGGTAGGATCGAAATGTTACACCTTTAATATTATTTGTGTAAGTTTCCAAGTTGATTTCTTTCCATTGTAAAGAAGCTTATAGTACATTTATAAGTCTCAGACATATACTGTCCTCCTGAAAGGCAACTTTTCCTCTCCTGCCTTTCTACTCATGTGAAACATCATCTCTTTCCTTCATGATTTTACCTGAGGTGCTGGGCGAGTGTGTCACCACTGAAGCGACACCACAGCCCCCGCTACCATCTCTTTCTGTTGCCTGTCGGTTATTTTTAGGTGGAGACCCATTACAAAGAGGTTTTGGAAAACTAAAATTAAAAAATAGAAATAGTATCGTCCACATTTCTCTACATTATACACAYGCTGTCAAATGCATCATTAATAATATCACTTTTAAGGAAGAAGTCTGGAAAACTAAGTTGGCTCAGATATTTGCTAAACCACACAGCCAAATGGTCCAAAAATATGAATTATTCAACAACTGAAAAAAGTTGCACAGATAATCCAAGACACTGGAAAATCAAAAGGACCTTTCTATTTGCCTTTGGAACATATGTGAATTTTCCTCTGCAGCTTTTTGCCTAGACTAATATTAAAATGAATTGACTTTCATAAAGCACATATTGGTTGGGCAGCACAAGGGCATGCTCTATGCCATTTGGCAGGAAGAAAAAGGCTTAGATTAAAATTTGGCCACCATGCAGATAATCTGAAGATAAAGAAAGAATTCCTTATTGCAAGCAGCAGGATGACACTGAGCCCAGGATGAGAAGATTTGATTTGTACCAAGATCTGCTAGCTTAGGTGACTCCTGTATTCATTCCAAAACAAATTAAGACTGTGCAGTGAAATGTTTTTCTTAACATTGTTGATTACTTACTAGAAGAAAGCTGACAGAGACATTACTAACTAGAAAAAACTCTGAATTTTTCTAAATGTCTTCTCCACCACTACACATGAAAGTCTCTACTTTTTCTCACTGTTGGAAAAATGGCATAGCTACGCTTTGTCTCCACCACAAGTTAGCTTCAAAACACTGTAAAGCTTAAAGCAGATACTGCCACTCAACTTAGACTGGGGCTCTGTTCTAGTTAACCTGGCACAACAGCACATGGTACCAGAAGCTGGGGCTGAAGGCCACATCACCCCATCGTTAATTAGGTCCATGTAGAGCAGGACTTGTGCAACAGTGTAATCCACAGGGATTGCTGTGTGGAGACAAATTGTGTGGATCGCCATTACATCTTTGACCAGAGCTTCTAAAAGCAGTGGAGGCTGGTGCAATTTGAGGTTTTTTTTTATTATTATTATTTTCTCCCATAACCTCTGGTGAGAGAGCTAATGATAATGAGCCTTAATTTCACTAGGGGCCCAAAGCTAGACAAACCTAGGAAAGAAAAGATAATTCAGACTAGACATAGGACTCTCCGAACTGAAAGTGAACCAATTCATCCCAGGCAGGACTGGTGTGCTGATATGGCTCGGTGGGTAGGGGCACTTGCTGCCAAGCCTGATGACCTGAGTTCAAAGGACAGAACCAACTCCTGAGCTCGACATTTACATGCCCCACAGAAATAAAGAATTGGTAAATAAGTAAATAAATAAATGTAGAAAATCATCTAAGCATTGTGACACATGCCTGTAATCCAAGCATTTCAGAGGCAGAAGTAGGAGCACCAGGAGGTAAAGGTCATCATCCTTGGCTACACAGTGAGTTTAAGGCTAGCTTTGGATAAAGAGTAAGAATCCTACCTAAAAATATTAAAAATAATAATGATAATTAGAGTGTGATAGCACATACCTGTAGGCACAGAACTCATGAGGCTGGGGCAGGGAAATCTGAAGTTCAAGACTAGACTGGGCAACATATTAAATTTCAGACCAGTCTGGGCTATCTAATGAGAAAACTCAAACTATAAATGCAACTCAAATGTTAATATTAACCATCACATTAAACACTGATGCACTGGGCATGAAAACTCAAGAATTTTCCCTCTGATGGGCAAAACAGGGTAACACTTAATCTTTACCACAGGAGCCTGAAAATACCTTAGTTTGCTCTGCAGTGCTACAAACACATACAGTCTTATTCCCAGTTGAATGGGGAACAGAAGGGGAAATTCTCAATATGAAAAAAAAATCAATCAAAGTACCATACAGGGCATGCTTCTAAATTATGCTCAACCTCTTGAGGTTCACAAATACTAAATATAAGATGACATAATTCCAGCTTTGTAGTTAGTGATGTTCCCTTCATTCTGTTGACAGTGACTTCAGGATTTTGTATTTTTAGGGGGAAAAAAAATAAAAAGTATGCCCAAAAGGACACAAAGCCCAAATGGATTTACATTCAAAGTTCTAATTTAATTTATACTTCAAAGATGTCAGATTTTAAAGATTATAAGACTATAAAATGTGTATTTTCCTTCTCTTTGTGGTATGGGACAGGGAATAAATACAAGTTTAAAAAGATGAGATCATATCTGCTAGTTATCTGAACTTTGAGATAATCTCTAGAAGAAAGAGTCCGTACTTTCATTATTAAGTATACTGCCATATTTAGCAGCAGAAATAAGGACACAGGTGGTTCCTATCTCTGGCCCCATTTCTAAGAATATGGATGCCTGATTTTGACCAATTGAACTGCATTAAGAGACAGATGTTTCTGAAAATGCAGAATCCAGATTCAATATTAAGAGTAGCTCACACAAAATTTATTCGCTGTAGAAATGAATGTCAGCATCCTTAGTATATAAGGGGCCCCACGGATCTTAACACAATTTTAAGCTTTAAGATCCTTTGAGACTTTACAAATTCGACTAAGAACATTACTTGAAAGTTAATTAACTGCTTTTGCAAGGCTTGTGTATGTATTTGTATGTGTAGTGCATTCATGTGTGTGCACATGAATATTCATGTCCAACACCGCTCGTGTAGAGACCAGAGGCCACAGGATGGTGGGTGGGCTGCTTCATTACCGTGTCTTGTCCCTGGAGTGTCCAGTTTCTTGGCTCTGCTGGCTAATCAGTAAGAACCACTGATACATCTGTTTCTTCCCTCTCTGCCAAGCACTGGAGTTATAGGTGTGTGTGGCCATGCCTGGCTTTTATGAAAGTGCTACAGATGTATTGGGGGGGGGGCATGCATGTGTGTGCACAGAGGAGGCCGTTGGGTGTCATGCTTGCACGACAAGTGTTCTGACCCATCTTTCTAGTGGTTAGTTTAGTTTTGTTTGGGAGAGGCTAAAATCTCCATGCTCTATGATCCTTTCAACCTAGCTTCCTGAGTACCCAGGGCTCTAGCCGTGCCGCTAGACATGGCTAGCACTTGACAACTTACATTTTGTGAATTGTGAAGAATAAGTTTCTTTATTAGTCAGTACTTGAGCCATGCTTCCACAGTCTATAAATGATCATGAATTAGGCAAATATCTTTTGGGTAATGTTTTCTTTTTCTGTTTTGCTTTTGTTTTGTTTTGTTTTTGAAACAAGGTAATCACATAACCATAGCTGTTCTCGAACTCACCATGCAGCTGAAGCCACCCATTTACTTTAAGTTCCATTTAACATTAATGTCCATGTCTCCAGGACTTGCACAGCCATTACAGGTTTACACATGGTTTGCAACACCAGCACTGCCATAGCTAAGGCTATGCTGCTTAAAACATGAATGTCCACACAAGGAGTGAAAACTACAAATAAATACTGTGACTTTTCCTTTTCTTTCTTGCTTCAGTTTGGTTTGAATTTTGGTATTGCTGTGGATCAAACTCAGGGCTGCAAGCAGGCTAGAGAAGTGTTCTATTACTGGGCTATGCCTTCTTGTTTTTCTTTTATTTGATACAGTCTTACTATATAGCCGAGGATATCCCATTTCACTATGTAGTTTAGGCTGGCCTCTAACATGGCCTGCCTTGCACTAGGATTACAGGCCTGTGCTACCACAACAAGCTCCCTAGCCTTGCTTTCTAATTGCAATGAACTTCTTTTGCTGTTTTGTGGCAATGTAAAAAAAAGACATAAAATATAAATATATATAAATCTCACCATGCATTTTTTTGCCATGCTGGAGATAGAACATAAAGCCTTGTATAAGCTAAACATGCACTCTACCACTGAGTTACACACCCAGCTTCTCATTATCTTTGTTTTGTGCTTGGCAGAATGTTGTGAACTTTCTACTTGATAAGCAACCAACTGGACACACAAATCTATTTATAGTCATGTGCCTATACTCACACTTTACCATAAAAGCCACATGCAGTTTGCAGCAGGTATATAGTTTCATCCACTAGTCCTCTTGACTAGCTTCAGGAATTGCTCTTTGCAATCTCTACATATCTGGGAAGACACTCTGTACCAAAATTAGCACTGAGCTACCAAGGACACATAGAGACAGTGGGTGATACAGATAGGAATGATTTAGAAGGCATTCCAACAGTACTAGTCAGCAAGCCTCTTGAAAGATAATAAGCTAGGACTTGCTCACCTCCAAGTGCAAGTTATCGTAAATAAAGTAATACACATGCAATTTTGGAAGAAGGAATTGTCAACTCTTACATGAGTGAGTGGCTTTTATACGTTTTCCATGTGGAGAATACCATTCTATTTTTAAAGTGAGTGCCCCCACTAGTTTTTAAAAAAGGATTCTCATCTTTAAAACCCAGGGAATAGAAAGTCCTAAAAAGTGTTATGCAATTGTATGTAGAATATGGGTACTCAGCAACTTGACTAGAATATCCTGAAAGATTACAAAATATTACCTAGAAACTGCCACTATGCCTTCCTCCCAGATGTCTGTCAGCATCCAATTGCTCAACTTCAAGAATAGGAAAAGAAGTCAATTCTCTCATAAAATACTGCAAACCCTTACATTACAGACCTAAACTAGAATGAGAGTGACTATTAGTCATGTGACCTGGACCATAAGAATTAGTAACTGTTATTAAGAAACCTCACATTTAAGCTGCGGTTGATGGTATATGTCCATGGTCCCAGTACTCAGGAGGCTAAGGTAGGAGGGGTATAAGTTCTGGACCAGCCTTGATTACACAGTGAGCTTGAGGTGAGCCTGGGCTATACAGTAAGACTGTGTTTCACAATGCAAAGAGAAACTGCAATCTTAATGAGCATTGTGATTGACTACTATAAATTCTCTAAAAAGATTTTCACCATGGTAGATCACATTACTTAGTAAATACCACAGGCATAATGCTTTGAATATGAAATGTCCCACACCACTCATGTGTTGGATGCTTGGTTGCCTGGGTACTGGCACTATTTTGGGTGGCAGAAACTTTAGGAGGAGGAACCTATTTGTAGCAGGGAAGCTACTGGGGGCATCAACATGAAAGTCATATCATGTCCCCGGCCTCTTCCTTTCCCTCTGCCTCCTGACTTTTAGAGGGCAGCAGCCCCTGCCAGATGTTCCTAGTACCACGATGACCTGCATCACCACAGGCCCAGAACCAACAGAGTCTGAGCACATCAGACTGAAACCTCTAAAACCATGAGTGGAAATAAATCTTTCCTCCCTTGTTTATGACAAGGGCTTTGCCACAGTTATCCAAAGTTCAACTGATACACAGTTAACTTAGAAGTGAACAGCATGGGACATGAAATGCAAGTGAAGCAGTGATAATCAATGTACATTCTCTCCACAGTAACCCAGAGGTTCTTCCTCAGACCAGTCAGGTTGATGATACTACCCCACCCCACCCATCCATTGAGAAAGACTGACCTAACAGAGGCTAGGAACAAAATTAAAGGTGCAAAAAAGGATACATACACTTCCAAAGAAGTACTTGGGGCTTTCAGAGGACCTGTTCATTCAAAATCACTTACACATCCGTGGAGACTCCCTCTATGTGAGCATGGATTATATTTTATATTATCTCAATATTCTTTCAATGTGGTTCTTTTTAAATGTGAGTCATACCCTAATAGGTTTTTTTTTTAATTTAATTTTTTACCATGAACTGAAATCAGACAATTGTGAGGGATCTGCAGACAGCATGTTGGCGGCACCTTGGAAGGGTCGCTTAGGCTGGCTTTCCGTCTCCATTTCTCCTACAACAAAAGAAATATAGCTACCATAAAACAACTTTACAAACACAGGGCTGCTGCTAAAGGACAGTGATATTTGCCTAGTCAAATGAGACTACTTTTAGCTACTGGGTAAAAGCTCCTGCCTGTGCCAGGACTCCAGAGTTCCAGAGACTAAGGCAGGAAGATCAAGAGTTCAAGCCTGGGCTACACATCTACTTCCAGGTCAGCTCACACCATACAAGATCATCTCTCAAAACAGCCCCCTCCATAACAGTGACTTTCCCATGTGCTTTAACACAAAGGAAATATACTTCTATATAGTTTGGCCAAGTATTAGTAACTTTAATTTTCATGCATTATGCACATGTATGCACACACACACACACACACACACACACACTTTAATAAGAAAGAACAATGATTTTATCAGACAACTTAAATAAAAACTAAAAACTAACCAATGGTAGAAATAAAGTAGGTATTGCCAAACAGTTAAAACTCACAGCAAATATTTTATGACTAGCAAAGAATCCTTATTTTATATCTTTTAATATCTTAACATTTCTTGAGTCAGCAACAAAATGTATTTTCTGACAGGGTGGAAAATAGAAGGTGGAGTTGGATGATATACTAAAAATAGAAATATAGTTGAAAGTACAGCTTTGGAAACCAATGAGAGTAATTCAGTTCACACACTAGGAACTATGTGGGTTTATTCAACTCTATAGATTTTCACAGAACTATAATCATAAAACATAGCATCAAAAGGAATAGTGCTTAACATTTGGCTAACTACTGAGGGTTGTTTGCCTCTTTTCTCTGCCCCAAGCTTGGTTTTTATTTCAAATGTGCATATTTTTAAAATTTGATGGTTTTCATCTGAGCTCAAAAATAGAATAGAAAAGACAATTTAAGATAAATGTGAATATGTCTGTAATTCAGCATTTGCAAGGTAGAGGTAGGAACATAACCACCATGTATGAGAGCAACTGGGCTACCCAGAGAGCCAGAGCAGCCTGAATGACAGAGTAAAACCCTGTCTCAAAAGAAGCAAGGAAGTAAGCAAAAATGATCGAGCCTGTCTAGACCTCAGCAGAACCATGGAACGGAACTGAAAACTATGTGAACTACTTATGTCAGAAAAAAGATTCAACAAGAACACATGTAGCCTTCATTTCCCCTATTATGAATTAAATCATATTATTTTCCTTCTGCAGCTACTATGAAAATTACTAAAGTTCATAAAAGCTATGTTTCTTAACTTGCTTTGTTCAGTGCTTTAATAAGCAGCTTTGAAACTACAGGGTTTTAAAGTCTAGCAAAGAACCCCTCCACCTACTGGCAAATATTGGAATAGCTACTAAACAAACACTAATTCCATGAACTTTCTGGACAGCTTTTACTTTAATAAATAACAATAATAGCTTTAGCTTAAAGTGTACTTTCACCTAATACTCCTGAGAACATTCCTAAGGTTATAAATAATTGCTTGTAAGATTAAATAAAGAAACTTTATTTACTAAATACAATTATTTTCACTATCGGGTGTACTTTCCAAAGCACATCATTTTTAATATTTTTTTGAGAATTTCATATATGTATAAAATTAAATATGATCATATTCATCCCCAATTTCCCTCTCCTACTCTCCCCAGGTCTYTTCCCCATGTCCCCATTCCAATTTCATATCTTCCTTATTATTTTATAACCTACTAAGTCCAGTTAGTGTTTTTTATATGTGCATGAGTTTGAGGCTGTCCACTGAAATATGGGCAACTTATTTCACTACAGTGATCCTCCTGCCTCTGACTTGCAAATATGTGCAACAACATGCTGAGTCTATGCTCCCCATACCCCACCTCTGGGTCTTTGTGTCTCCCCAATCCTCTTTCATAAACAAGGTTTCACATATCCTTCCTAGGCTGGTTCTGAACTTCCCAGTTAGCAGAGAATGACCTTGACCCCGAGGGCCCCCTGCCTCCACCCACCAAGTGCTGTGATTATAGGTATGCACCAACAAGCTGCTTGCGCCACAGTAGAGAGCAAACTCCGGTTTTTGTACATGCTAGGCAAGTGCTCTACCAATTATGCCATTCCCTCAGCCCTATTTGATTTTTTTGAGACTGAGCCTCATGAGGCCGAGTTGATCTTGAATCACGATGAAGAAGAGAAATAATCTTGAATTCTTAATCTTCCTGTTTCCACTACCCAAGTGCTATGATTACACAGTTGTGTGGCACCATACGACTGTTTGGCGCCTTAATTCTAAGTTGTCTTAAATATAATACTTCTGAATTTGTATGTGTGCTAGGACTAGAAAGACTTCACCAACACCATTTTCCTAGTATTAATCAGTCCTGAAGGTGATCTGAATTGCTTATTTTTGAGGGTTTATAAAACAGATTTGTTTATTTTTATGTGTGTGAATGTTTTATCTCTGTATATGCATGTGCACACGTGTGCCTGGTGCCTGCAGAAGGTACAAGGTACAAGGGAAGGTATCAGATCCTGTGGAACTAGGATTGAATCCAGGTCTTGCAAGAGCAGTAGTTGTTCCAGCCACTGAGCCATCTCTTTAGCCTACCCTCCCATACTTTTTGGTTTCTTGACACAGTTTCATGGTGTCCATGTTGGCCTGGAACTCACAATGCCCAGGACAGCCCAAGCCCTGGTAGTCCTATTGTCTTAGCCTTCTAAGTACAGGATTCCCGGCATAAATCTTCACACAAAGCTGAACCGCTTTTAAAAAAATTAAAGATTTATTTCTGTTATTTTTAACTATGCGCATGTGTGTCTGCATTCGTGTTGGCACATGCATGAGTGGAGGAGCCTTTGGAGGCCAGTGGTATCAGGTTCCCCCTGGCTCTTAAGTTACAGGTGGCTGTAAGCTACCTAATGTGGGTGCTGGAAACAGAACTCAGGCCCTTTACAAGAGCAGTATGCTCCCTTAACTGCTGAACCAACTGTACAGACCCTGGATTGCTTTTTTTTTTCTTAAGACAATTGTAAAACTCTTCTTTAAAATAGCATCTGCTTATACCTGTAGCTTTAAGTGCTTTCCTCTAGCAATGCCAGTATTTCAGGTTTTATATTAAGGTCTTTGATCAATTTTGAATTGCTTTCTTTTTTGTGCAGGACGAAAGATATGGATCTCGTTTCATTCTTCTGCATAGAGATGTCCAGTTTTCCCAGTAGCACTTGCTAAAGAGGTTATTTTTTTCTCCAATGTATGTTTGGGACACCTTCAAAAATGAGGTAGATGTGGGCTGGAGAGATGCTCTGCACTTGCAGCACCAGCAAAGGACCTGGGTTCAGTTCTTAGCATCCAGTGGTGGCCCACCGCCATCTGTTCAAACTCCAGTCCCAGAGGATTCAATGCCCTCTCTGCTCTGCACAGGCACTTCATGCATGTGATGCACATATATGCAGGCAAAAATATTTTTAAAATTATGTATAAGTAACTATTTGGGTCTATGAAACCTGGAGATCCCAGATTAAATTTTTATATATGTGCATTTATGTGTAAGTGTGGGTGTGGGTATAGAATATGAAACTAGGAAAGGTCTAAGAAGAAAAAAAAGAGGTCTTCAGTGGAGAGCAGAAAAAGGAGGTCAAAGATACAAATAAGAAAAGCACCAAGAGAGGGCACTAGGGGAAAAAAGGGATGAGGTCAGAAACCATTACTTTCTATGCTGATCCAGAAAAGAAAAAGAAAACTAGGTGGATGTGGTTAGCACCCACATAGAATCACAACTTGGAGGTAGAAGGCAAAGGACCAAGAGTTCAAGGCCAGTCTTGGCTATGTAGTGAGTTCATTGCTAGCCTGAGGGACATTAAGACTATGTGTCAAAACCAAACCAAACCACTAATAACAAAAAGCAAAATAAAATGGTGCCTGGCTCTTCTAATCATATAGTCAAAGTGCCAGGAATAATACTAAACCAGTATCAAATATCTCAGTCATGTTTAAAGAAACAGATGCTATCAAGGGCCTTACATAAGCATCTAAAACTACTGCTGACTGAGAAAACTTTAGTGCTTTGGGGTTCAAAATAAGCTATTGAGACAGCACTAATAAACATTAAAAACTTTACAGACTTGAATATTTGAAAACTTTACTTTGCTGACACATACTTTTCTGATAGGGAAGTGACTCCCACCTGAGCAAATTCCATGTCTACAGATCTATCCGCTATGCCAGTGTCGACTTCTGCACACAAGTCAAATTGTGCATCTCTTAGATTCAGATCACTGAAAGTAATTATTTTTGGAATATATAGCAATAATATGAATGTAAGAATATGATTCATATATGAATTATAAAAATATAGACAACATAAAATGGTTATTCATATTCATATTCATATATTCAACATTGCTTTAGAAAAAAAGTAATTCTGTGAATTCATTTCAGACCAGAATTCTAGTTTCAAATACAAACTTGGCTGAATTCAATGCCAGAAGCATGAAGGGTCCTTTCCCCCAAAATTGCTAACATGAATGTATACAGACTTAGTAAGGTGTGCAGTGTCAGGATCTGGTGCATATATGAACACCTCTATTATCACACATACTTTGCCCTTTTCCTGGTGGATGATAAGAACATTTAGGATCTACTCTTGTAGCAGTTTTAAAGTATGTAATATATATAGTACATTACCCATAGTTGCCACCTACCTTTTCTCTTAATTGGACCAAGAACACTGGGCCTAATGCACTTGACTGGGCTCTGACTCCTCCTGCTTTGACAAATAAACACACAGGATGATATGAAATGCCTCCAAGATGAAAGACCAACTGCATTATAGCCCAAGTAAGTAACACAGACAGTCATATACACAGAAATACAAAGTTCTTGTATTGTGGGGTGATTTGAGTTGGCATATGGTGATATGAAAAGACATGGCATTTTAAAGCCATTTAAAAAATATTCCGTAAGACAAAATACACACAATTGCTCAAAGAAAAGTGTCTTATTAAAAATGTTATTTGCATTTTGACTTATAATCTTTTATCTTTAAAATGGGTGTTAGTATGTTAGTGTGTGGATGAGTGTGTGTGTGTTTTCCAAATATAAATCAATATGAAGCACCAGGGCTCTTGCTTCAAGCCTCAGTATCACAGTCAATCCATCAATCAGCATTAAGTTTCAAGCACAGAATCTTATAAAATGTTAATGCCTCAATATAAGTGGTGAGCATATGTTTGTTCATTATGAAGTTCTAACAATCTTGATGTATATCTGAAAAATCCCATAATAAAATTAATGTGAGGGAGCATGAGCATGGTCAAGTTCATGTGCTTGTGTGGTAAAAGCTCTTGGAGGCCCGAGAAAGATAGTTTCTCACTCTCCATCTTATTCCTAGGAGATAAGGTCTCTCACTAAATCTGTAGCTAGGCTAAGCATGCAGCAAGCCTGAGCTATCCTCCTGTCTTAGCCCTGCCAAGGGCTGGGGCTACAGGTGTGAGTGGCCACAACGAGCTTTTCTCTCTGCGATCTAATTGCAGATCCCCATGCTTGCAGAACAAGGGCTTTTACCCACTGAGCCATCTTCCCAGTCTCCACATTGGACATTCACATTCGCCTACCTTGAAAAATGTCTTGGATTGGGAACAGAAGTTGGTGGCATCCCGCTGCTGCTCACAAACATTTGCAAAGACGGCGACAAGCTTTGCTAGAAAAAGCACACGCACGGTTACAACAGAACTTCTCGTTTTCCAAAGGGGCTTTTCTTTTGTTCTGTTGTTTTTCAAAAGGTTCTTTTGAAATATGACGGAAGCAGTATAGCTATGCAAGTGCCTCAGACATATGACATTTTTCCAATTTACTGACACAGGTTTTCATTGCTTCTTCAAGTCTCTGGAGACTTGAAGTGAGTTGAATTGTACATATGTATTAGAATAAACACCTCACTGTGAAAAGGACAGTTAATATCTTGTCAACAATCCTACCTTTCCAAGTCCTCTGGTTGGGGAAGGCGCTGGAGAAACTGGAGTGAAGTCAATTCTCTTTGGAGAATATAATTTCTCTGGCTTGTCAAAATCACTATCACTCTGTAAGCATAAAGTATTATCCCCAATTCAGCATACCACAGATCTTAGGCTACAGTAACATACCTACATTCTGAAGAGTACAAATGGACACGTTCAAACATTTTGCTGACTAAGCAGAGATCAAAACTAAGAATCACAATAGAAGCAGGAGGGACCTCGGTCTATGGAAGAATCAACCAAGGCAAGTGAACAACACAAAGCTTTCTGGAAAATGACCACACAGGCCCACAGCAGAACACTTTACCAGGCTCAGGCTTTCGTCCCATGATTGGCTTATCTGCATCCCTGCCTGTGCTTCCCTAAAAGAGAAAAAAAAAAGTAAAAATAAAAAAAAATCAGGGCATACAAACAAGGCACATTAGGGGCGAGGCCCTGCCTTGCTAACCACTAACCTTTCATTTGCAGTTTCTCTGTTCATCATATCCAGGCCTTCTTCCTATAAGGATAAGCATATGGCTAAATCATAACATTCATCCATGTGTTTATTATTCCAATAAGATTGAAATAATCCCAGGTGATCAGAACTACCATCCTTAGATCATCAGCCATGCTTGGCCCGTATTTGAGCTAACTGGAGCTGCACCTTTGATAATTTGTAAGATTTTAGTCTTAAACTTAAGACTGAGCTAGTAAGCTAAAATGACCCTTCAGATTTGATGCAGTCTGCTACTAATAGGATTAGGTAAAGGTAGCAGCAACTGGGAAGGAAATGGAAACATTTACTACTTTTGTAACACAAAGCATTAGTCACCATAGTGTACGACCTCGTCCTACATAATTCTTCATATTCTTAGAAACTTAGTTCTTCAAACCCCTAAACATTAATACACTAGAGGCAATGCATGCAGTCTTTAGAAAGTACACCAGGTGTCCAACCTCAAGGCACCATCTGTCACTAGACAGGCACTGACTTTAGCACTTTTCCCAAATGAATGGAAAGCTGTGTAAATTTAAGGGAAACAAGACTGCGCCTTGGAAGTATTCATTATTCCACTAATGTAAAATAAGAAGCTATGTGAAATGGGAAAGAAAACAGTGCCAGTGCTATCAATTTTTATTACTGATGCGCTAATGAGTAAAGATAGGCTAACAGACCCAACATAATAGTTTCTATATGATTAATGTTCTCCAAAATACTTTAAAATGGCAAGAAGGACATTTTGCTTCCACGCTGTAAATCATCTCTAAGGTTTGGTCCCTAATGCTATCACCATGAGTCATAATAGTTAAAGGGAGACCAGCTTCACGGGAAGAGTGTTTG
Organism: Apodemus speciosus; assembly: GCA_002335545.1. Taxonomy (NCBI): domain Eukaryota; kingdom Metazoa; phylum Chordata; class Mammalia; order Rodentia; family Muridae; genus Apodemus; species Apodemus speciosus. Next base: position 30,980 of record BDUI01000354.1, on the reverse strand, counting down.
CCTCACATGCACACTGCTCTAGGATCAATGGAAGAAGGCAAGGTTAACCTTCAAAATAATTGCTGCTTTCACTTACATTATCTTTTCTTCTCTTTTAGATAGGGTTCCATGTGGCCCAGGCTGGCTTTGAACTCACTGTTTAGCTGAGGACGATCTTACATTTCTGATGCTCTAGTCTCTACCTCTTAAATAGCTGGGGTATGGAGGGCTGGATATGAACCTAGGGCTTTGTACATGTTATGCAAGGACTCTTATCAATGGGTTCAAGCTCTCATTTTTTTTTTAGCAATTATGTTTTTTTTAATATTTATTTATTTTATGTATATGAGTATACTGTGGCTGTCTTCAGACACACCAGAAGAGGGCATCAGATCCCATTACAGATGGTTGTGAGCCACCATGTAGTTGCTGGGAATTGAACTTAGAACCTCTGGAAGAGCAGTCAGAGCTCTTAACCACTGAACCATCTCTCCAGCCCAATCCCTCATTTTTTAACATCACAAAACAGAAATGATTTGGAGGCCAAATTATGTTCCTTCAAAATAATCACCATCTTGTCACAGAATGTAAGATATAATTCAAGCCAGTGGATCTTACAAGATTGTAACAGTTGTGATGTAAATAATTAGTATTTTCTCCTAAAAAATACAAATGAACTTGTAAGAGTATAAAATCAAACAAGACAATTATTCTGCTTAAAATGCTTTATGCTATTATAACTTAAAAACTGATTATAATGTAGCAAGTGGTATAACAATGGGCTTTTTAGGCAACAGCTAATTCAAGTAAAATTATCCACTGAGACATGATTTTACCTTAAAAGATATACGCCCATACCCACCCCTTTTGTATTTTTCTCTCCTAGGTTTTGAAACAAGAAACATTTTACAAGTAAAATCTTTTGTAACATTTTGTTGGGGTGATTTTTGTTGTAGTTTTTTTGCATTATGAAAGCAGCCCATGCTTACTACTGAACTTTTAATGAGTTCATTGAAAAAGTATAAACTACCAGGAAAGGACAGAAGACAGGAGTGTTCTAAAAGGCTGAGGTGGGAAAGCACACATATGTGTGTAAATTCGAGAACTAAAGAATGCCAAAAGGTAGTGAAATCATCTGCAGAGACAAAATGTGGAGGAAGTCAGAATTTCAATGCAACACTGATAAAATATACAACTTCTCAATATTAGATAAGTCTACAAAGTGGCTCAGAAACAGAAGAGATAGGAACAGAACTATATTTAGAACCAGAAACAAGAATAATTTAAGAGCTGAAATTTTTTTTCTCAGCGCTTTAGGGAGATGCTGGCTAACGGTGTTAAAGAAAGTGAAGAGCTCACGTGGGATACGAATGAGCCCCCTGACACTGACACTTAAGTGGGCATTAGTGACATTTTCAAGGACAGCCCTTAATGGAGTTGTGGTAGAAGCAGCAAGATTACCAACTAGCTAGAAATTAGAAGACAAGGAGCAGATACAGTCAAGGCTAGAGTATTCTTTGACAAAGGCCAGAGATGGGAAAGGAGAGACAGATTTATGTGAAAGAAGGCCACTGTCCCAGACAATATGTGTGAGGAGAAGGTGGGAGCCAAAGATTTGGCAAGGATGGGACTTGTGTTTTAGATAGGGGACAATATTCAAAGTGACAGGAGCTTCAAAACAAATGAAATAAACAAAACCCCAAAACTGTATCAACCACCAGGGAAAGGTTCCATATGTGACCACCAACGATGTTTAAGGAAGAAAACTGGTGTTATAAAAGACGGTGTCAGGGCTGAAAAGGCAGCTCAGCAGGGAAGAGCTACTGCTCTGGCAGAGGACCCGGGTTCAATTCCCAGAACCCACATGACAGCTCACAAGTGCCTGTAACTCCAATTCCAAGGGATCCAACACTCTCTTCTGGCTCCCATGAGGGCACATAGTACACATATATTCACACAGGCTCACACACATTGAAAAAATAATTTTAAAAACTAAAAGACAGGTGTCTATATCTGCGAAATGAGAAGGGTCTTTGGCTGTAAGTGAACAGTGGTAAAGCAGGAAGCGGGCGGAGACTGAACAACAACTGATTTAGGATACAGCTTGGGAGAACAGGGTGGAGTCACTGGGACCTTAGCTTCTGGAGAGAGTTAATCTCCCTTTCAAACTATTCATCTTTTCAACTTCTCTCCATGTACTCAAGGCAATACCACTCCCCTGGTCACAGTGGAACAGAATTTCAGTCAGCTGGAGTCCTCCTTCTCCCAGAATTGTTATTTTAGAAAAGTTATAACAGTGTAAGGCTGCTTAAGCAGAATAATTGTCTTATTTGGTTTTATACTGTTACACATTCATTTGCATTTCTTATGGAAAATAGTAATTATTTACATTGTGACTGCTACAATCCTGCAAACTCCATCAGTTTGAATTTTGTGACAGGACTATGATTATTTTGAAGGAATGTGATTTGGCCTCCAAATCAACTGCCAGAAAGTATTGGCAGACCTTTAACCCTAATGGATCCCTTTGGATTTGCTGCCTCTAACACAGCACGGAGAGGAAGCTTACTGTAATTGGGTATAAATTTTAGATGGTTCACATATATCTAATTGGTTGGCAAATTCTGGAGGTCCTACCTCTGCTTGTCTTTTTAGCATCTCAGCCCTTCCATTTCCTTTGACAACATTTTACTCTTTGCTTGTTACTATGGGACACGGATGAGCACATTAAGATTTATCCACTGTAATATTAGTATAGAGTGTCATTAATATCATGATGGTGTGGGAACATGGACAAAGGAGATAGAAGGATTAAACTAGGTTTCAAAGAAGCAAAAGAGCTAGAAAGGAGGAGGAGGAGGTTGATGGGTACTATAAGGACCAGTGAATTACCAGGGCCCTTTAGAAAATGAGGCACCCGAGCAGAGGATGTGGAGTGATGACAGATGAGTCTACCCAGAGCGGATAAGAATCTTCACCTCTTAGAAAAGAGCTAAGTGAAGTGGAGAGAGGCAAATTCGTTTTTCCCGTCTTTGCTATGCTGCTCTTATCAGGAGCACAGCTGTATAACACGTAAGAACATTTTTCATATATCCAACAAAAATAAGTACTTATATTTTCAAGTATCGTCAGGGAAATAGGTGAAGCAAATCAAACCTCTAGATAGCTAACATCCCCTTTTAGTATTTTTAGCCAGTTCAGTGGAAATCTTTCCCAAATGTGTAATAGTGTTCCTTTTCTCAAACACGTTATAGCAATCAGAGTAGCACTGGAAGATCTTTATTCTAGTGCTGCCTCTGCCATGTGCCACTGTGTGAACCTAAGCGAGTCACTTATGTCACTTGAGTCAGTTGCTGCAGCTTCTAATTGGGAAGAAATACCTTTTACCTTGTCTCTTCTCTGCTTCATGGAGACGGTTACATGGATTAAGTGAATGAAAGTACTTTGTAACATGGAAAATACCATCAAAGTGCAGATGTTAGTAGAAACTAAGCAAAGGTTAATGACCAGGGATCCTTAAGAACATGACCATATGCTTCTATACTAGTGACGCCCTTGGGACTATCAACAGGCTCTCAGCCCTTGTGCCAAACCACAAACTTATTGTGGGGAGGGAAAAAAAACCTATCTGCTTTCTGTTTTTCCCTCTCCTCTCTTGCTAGCAAGTATTAGCAGACCTTTAACCCAAATGAACCCCTTCTGATTTGCTGCCTCTAACACACCACTGAGTTGGAAGCTTATTATAATTGTGTATAAATTTTAGATGATTCAGAGGTCAGAGAGGCTGTCCTATAAATAAATGGATGAACCTTTGTGCACAGACTATGGAAATCTAGTTCAGCCATTTAGAGGTCTGTGCGCTTACATCTCAGCTGTCTAAAGCTGCTGGGTGAGGGAGCGCCGCATGTGAAGTGCTACTATATAAAAACCTCTTCATAATTTTCCCCAGTGCAGCTATCTAATCCAGTGATTCCCAACAGCTCTGGCTACAGAGAAAAGACACACTCATCCACTCTTCTGGGAATATAAACACATATTTTACAGGGGTCTTTATTTTAGACAACCAGTGTTATCTGACAGATGAGTGTCGGAAACACTCAGACACTATTTGATTTTTTTTTTTTTTTACATCCCAAGACAAATAAAGACCACTGCGCTCAGCTATATTTGGAGGTTACTCCTGATTTACCTCACGACTGTGACGCAAGTAGAAATAAATAACAATGAATAATTTTTTTACAAATACAAAGCCCTAGAGCAATGAAAGCAATTTTAAGCCCTCTCTCTCTCCTCCCCCTCTCTCTCTCTGAACCAAAAGCTGAATGGCCCTGGCAAAACTAGTAAGCAAGATGTGTAAATTAAATCTTTTTTTTCAAAAGACAATTGTGCCCAGCACATAATTTCCAAGAAAGAGCTATATTTGAAAGTATTTTTTCCAATGTAAATCACTCCACATACCTACTTTGATACTTACCAAGCTATGATGGCTCATAATTGTCGTACTGTTCCTCCCAGTTTTAAGTGGATATGGCTCAAAAACCTGTGAAAGGTCACTGCAAAGGAAAAAAAAATAAAATAAAAGGATTAGCGTCTTCTAAAGGAAGCTATCTTTCAACTGAATTCAACCCTCCAGTCCGTACTTAACAATGGAATCTTCAGTGGCTCCTCATTTCCTAGCGACAAGGAACTCCTTACCTTTTACTGACAAGGAACTCCTTACCTTCCACTGGGCCGAGCCAGGCTGCGATGCTGCAGCTTCAGCTTTTGCTAGATACTTATCTCCTCAGTGGTTGGGGGACAGCTCTGAGAGGTGTAGGGCGGAGCCCCAGACTGGTTCATTCCAGCTGCTTCAGGTCAGAACTACACCCCCAAACCAGTTCCTGTCAGATGTGAACAGCTCATCTCTTTACCCCAGAGAACCATGAGGATTACTTATTGCTCTGCATGTGCTAGAAGAGCTCTGAAGTCTTACCAACATGTCTGCCCTAAGCATCAGAAATACTGTTCTCCTCTGTCTCCTGATGTCCAAGTGAATAGGTGTAACTGAAGAGGTTTGTGTTTTTCCTTTCTCTTCATGTTTCCCCTCTGACCTCACATGCCCTCCTTCCTATTGTCATCTGTCAAACCCTTCCTCTCCCTTCACATCTACCCCAAGAGCCTTGCCTCCATGAAAGCATAGCATAAACTTCTAGTTATTCCACAAACATAAAGCAACCATGTCCTGTTTTGAACTCAAAGAAACTGGGAGATGGCAAGCTTCTTGAGACAACTCCTTGCTTTTCAACGATATGATTCTGCTATGTCGTCCAGGCTGGTTTTGAACTCCTGGGCTCAAGCACACACCACCACAGTTGAGGAAACATTCTTTTTATTTTTGTTTTCAGGGCTAGAGATGGAATCAAGAACCTTGTCTATCCCCATCTAAAGCTCTACCTCGAGCTATACCACCATACCAGTATGGTAAATAGATCTGTACATTTCCTGTGGAAAAGCCATGGCTTTGCACATGCTAAGCAGACAAGAACTACCAAACAGCTACATACCAAGCTCACCTTCTAATAAAGAAAAGGGTTCCCCAGAATAACAACAAAAGTAGAAAAGCAATAAAAGGAAAAAATAGAAAATAAGTGTAAATGCATAGTAAGTTACTCAGGAGAGGTGCTTTATTCATTTTTGAATAATATCACTAAGTGTCTAGCAGTCTGTTCTGCCCATGATAAGAATTCAAGGATTTTCAAAACTGGGCTGAAAAACCACTGACAATACCAATTTCATTTTAAAAAGAAAACAGACATGAAATGGTTAACTAACTCACTCTGTAGCACAGCTAGGTGACAACTGAGACCAGGCCTGGTCACCACCACCCCTGTCTGTCACGTCATGCTATCTTTCAAGTAATTACTTAAATTGTGGTTCACAAAACAGTGGGTTTTTTCCTCAATTGTCTAAATGCAGGTCAGTGGGACAGCCCGAGGCCTTAGCAATTGCTTGTTTATCAGACTTTAGAAAGACAAGGAGAGAGAAGGTGGGTTAGCAATGAGACAAAGGACAGTTTCCCCTTAAATACCCCCAAATTCCTTGATGATACCAAGAACAACATCAGAAATGCAACTGTCACTTCATCATTCCCTCAGTTTCAAAATCTTATTTAAATCTAGAAAAAAAAGTAGTTGCCTCTCCGTCAAATACAGATGTTATAATCAGTTCAGTTGGAAGCAAAGCATTAACAAGTCTTCAACTGTGCTTGAAGAAAGGCTTGGGTCAAATTTTACTCCTATCCTCTGCTCTGTCCTGAATTAATGCCCGCTCTGTGGGGTCTCAAAATTCACATCAGATGAATTGTCTACTTACAAAAGTGAACCGCAATAGTTTCATTTAGGTGAGCCAACTAGCCTTCACTATCACAAGCTTTTACTTTAAACCTCTTGGTGTCTTGTTCACACAAAAAGACAACATCCTGTCACTAAAATTAAAAGGAGTGATTTTCTCCATTATTTTTTCAAACCTGTGTTTTACTGACTTAAGCTATAAACACTCTCTCTCTCTCTCTCTCTCTCTCTCTCTCTCTCTCTCTCTCTCTCTCCATTGCAACGCATTTCAGGCAGATTCAAAAACTATAAACACTGTAACAAATCCAAATCACTTAATAGGATATTACCAAACCATGGAATCCCAAGTTATTAGATAAACTGTGATTTCTTAAAGCAAACCTCTGTTAATGCCAGGGTTCCTAAACTCAGCTTAGAAACAGCACCTCTTAGAGACAGGCGTCAAGTTACAAGCCTAATTCAGGGGATTCAGCTTGACTAGCCCTGATGGAAATAAGCCAGGGCAAGCAACCTGTCAGCAGAGCCAGAAGGTTTCTACATACATTCTCTTTTAGAACTGCACAACACAGCCCCCAGGTACAGGGAGGACCCTTTTCTCAGACATAGCCAGTGTGCGAGGTCAAACTTTCCCTCCATCTAGGGAACCAAGTCACTCTGAAGAAAATAGGACCTCAACCCCTCAGTTTGGAGTCTAGATGAACTCGAACTGGCACTTTCGGGAAGGAAGACTTCTTGCCCAGGGACAAACCTGATCCCCACACTCCGTCCTCCCCAATCCAGCTCACCTGAGCACATGGATCAGGGGAGCACTGTTGGACCGTCTCAGGGTGCCCCCCTCAGATGTGTCAGCCTCAAAATCCAGCTCCATTTTCTCCTGAGCCATTCGGAGACTTGCTAGCCAACACAGCAGTGCTCTAAGCTCCTGGTGCTTTGCTATGGACTCACCGCAGGACTGAGCTGCGGGGACTGGCAGCTGGGGGCGGGGGCTAATGGGCGGAGGCTTGGGCGCGAGGGCGGAGAAAAGTAGGAGAGGAGGATGCAGATGAGGAAGGATGTGGGGGGCGGGCGGAGGAGGATGTAGAGCTGGTGTTGGGAGGGTGACGGGATGAAAAGAGGGGATGGGGGAAAGACAAAGGTGGGAGAAAGAAAAAGAGGCACAGGGGTTGATAAAAGATAGATGGAAATGCAGGGCACAGCACTAATGGGAGAGGATAGAAGTGGGAGAGGAGGACAAAGGTCAGGGTAAAGGGGCACAGGGATGGGAAAGGAGGAGGACGGAGAATACAGAAGAGGAAAGCACAGAAAGAGAAGAAAGGGGAGGCAACTAGGCAGTGGCAGAACTCATGCTGTCATTTTTCCCGCCCAGCACGGCAAGCGCGGCTCAGCTACATTTACAGTGGCTGCCTTTGCAGCGCTAGCAATGAGGACTTGACCGAAGGCCAGATGGCCTCGGCTGCTCCACCTCCACATGCTCAGGGTCTCAGTCCAGTACGCCATGCTCTGGGCCCCGGTCCCCTGGGCCCCTCAGCGCAGGGATGGCGCGTTTCAATCCCTGGTCCCTGCACGCCTGCAAGACGCAGAAAAGGGATCGGCCCTCTGCGCCACCGAGGCGCTGCTTCTATCTCTTATTGGCTCTAATGACCCGCGGGACCCTCTGGAGCTCAAATTGGTTTCTATAACCTGCCGCCTCTTTCGCCTCCCACGCTTCAGAAATGGGAGCCTCCGAGGGGCCAGCTCTTCCGCATCTTGTCGCCCATTGGGCACTGCGCATGCGCCTTACAGCTGCTCCAATGGGCCTGAGACCAAGGCGCAGGCGTAATAGCCTCTCTCCGCAACCCGCCTTCAAAGGGGTGGGGCGTTTCCAGGGGGGCCCGAAATCTTCCTGCGTGGCATTGGTCCGGGAACCCTGGCGCCGTATTTCGAAAAGAGCCAATAGTTTGGAGACTGAAGCCTCAGTTTTTAGTAGTTTGGACTAATATTCACGTGAAAGCGATTTTCACATTATTTCACTCCAAATTTGTACTCTGACCTTTGGGTACACAGTCATTTAAAAATATTTCATGTGAAAGTCTGTGTGTGGGTATATGCGCGTGCGTGCATGCGTGCTTTCCCATGGAGGTCACAGAGGTCATTGGATCGCTTGGAGTCGCAATTTAAGGCCATTGTGAGCTGCTCAACATGGGTACTGGGATTGGAACTCGAGTCCCCTGTAACAGCAGCAAGCACTCTTAGCCTCTGAGCCATCTCTTCAGCCCCACTTATTAATTAAATTCCTCGGTTGTGGGTTTTTTTTCTTTTTTGTCTACCAAGGTTTGATACTTTTTTCCACATCTAATTCAGTTCCATTAGACAAAATTAAAGATTTGTTTTCTTTCCAAGGCTTATGAAGATTCTAGCAATCATAATATAATGCATGTAACAGCTGGAATTAATTTTAAAAACATATATGACACTACATGCAAGGAAGTATTATAACAACTGAGAAAATATTAAATCATCTCATCTTAACCACCTGAATATCCCTTCTGAGATACATCTTTTCAATCATCCAAAATTACAAAGTATTGGAAATATAATAGTTACAAAATTGGTTTGGAAATTAGCAAAACAGGGCTAGAGAGATGGCTAGAGAGTGGTTGAGAGCTCTTGCTGTTCTTCCAGAAGACCTGAGTTGAGTTCTCAGCATCCATCTCAAGCAGCTTCTTAAGCTCCTATAAGTGGTTAAGAGCATTTGCTGCTTTCAATCATCCAAGTCTGGTGGCTTGCAACCACATTGAATTTCAGCTCAAAGGCGTCCAATGTTCTGTTTTAGCACACACACACACACACACACACACACACACACACACACACACACTACTTCTTTTGTATCTAGCAAAAATAATTTCTTTGTCTCTTCAGTTTGGTTGCTCCATATTAAAGTTACCTTACACAATTGTCAATTTACACCTTGACATTTAAGCTTTCTGAGTATAAAATGTGAATTTATGTATTTATTTGTTTGTTTTGTGTATATGTGTGCTATGGCCCACATATGAAGCTAAGGAGACAACTGGAGGAAGCCAATCTACTCTTTTCACCATATGGGTCCCAAGGGTTAACTCTAGTTGTGAGGCTTCTCAGCAAGCTCCCTCATCTTCGTGCTCCATCCTGCTGGTCCTATTGTGAAGATGTACAAAGAACTTTTGGATAGTTTCTTTATTATTTTCTTGGTAAAAGTTCTTTAATAGTGTTTACTGTTTAATTAAGCTTATTGAAAATTGAAAATTTAAAGACATTAGGCAAATTGAATTTATCAGAGTTTATTTAACCAAAGAAATGACTCGTGGTTGTGAAACACTGAACTAGTTAAGGTTCAGAAAGCCCCTCACAACAACCATTTCCTTCAATCTGCCAGCTGCATTAAAGATATGATCTCAGTAGTAAGGAGGACCATGAGTTCAGGCCTGCTTGAGTTATGTAAAAAAGAAAGCACAAACAAACAAAGATAAACTCTCTGACACTGCATGCTATCACCATTGCTCCTTGCTAGTCTCTAAAACTTGATGGTAAGATTCTATTGCTGAAGATTCCAGGTACTAGAGTCCCAGAACATAGTCTTTTTTTCTATATAGGGGTTACAATGAAAGAGACTGCCTTGAGTTTCAGAGAGACTTTGAACTTTCGACTATTAAACAGTCTTGAGACTGAAAGACTATTGGGACCTTTGAAGTTAGACTAAATGCATTTTGAATTAAGATATGGCCATGAGCCAATAAAGGACATAAAGTGGGATGTGGTGGTTTGAATGAGAATGACTTTGACTTTTCAAGAATTCTGTAGCCCTTCCCAGTGTGTTCTGTCTTCTTCTTTCAGATCAAGGTGTGAGCTCACAGCTCTACCTGTTGCCATGATTTTTGTTCCACCATCACGGATGCTAACTCTCTGAAACTATAAGCCCAATTAAATGCTTTCTTTTATAAGTTGCCTAAATTGTAGTGTTTGGGCCCAACAATAGTAAAGTAATTAAGATAGTAAAAGTCTTTTGAAGACCCAAAACTTTCCCCAAATGACACACCATCGCCTCCACCAAGGTCACATCTTGTAATCCTTCCAAGACACTTCCACTAACTGAAGACCAAGTATTCAACATATGAACTTATGATGACTATTCTCATTCAGACTGCACATGTACAATTTCTATTGCACCAGTGAGCATATCTTGCCAGGCTGAACATTACTGTAATTCACATGGTTCCCTGTTGGGTAGAAATAATGATTATATTTCTCCCCTAGTAATATTCATAGCACCTTCCAACACTGTGAAAGCTAGTACCAGATCAATTGCCCCATATTATTTGATTCTAATATGTAGTGTTTTCAAAATTAGGTTCTTACCATCAATTTCTAGAAGGTAACTAGGAGCAATGCCAATGGTTTATAATGTTTGATATTTATTTTATTTGTGTGTGTGTGTGTGTGTGTGTGTGTGCGTATGTGTGTGTGTGTGTGTGTGTGTGTGTGTGTTCATGTGTCTGAGCAGGCCAGAGATATCTGTTCCCTCAGGGCTGAAGTTACAGATAGTTGTGACCAGCATGATGTGAGTGTTGGGAACTGAACTTGGAGCAGTACACGCTTAATGGTAGTTCCCATGTCCAGTGTTATTCACACCATCGTTATCTACCTAATTTTTGTTGTCTTTCATGTCAATCTTTTAACAGGAATGGATTATTTGTTGTTTGTGACCAGGGATTTACTTCTCTTTAGCTTACTCTTGTGGGAACTAAAAGTTGAAATGTTACTTTAAGGTTGCTGTGACAACCCACCAAATAAAGAGCTGGTTATGACACGTCTGGGGGACAACTTTATCAGGTGAGGACATTGGCAGGTGGGCAGCAGACTGGGACATATGAAGAAAAAGATAGTATAAGTTTTAAGGTAAAGGTCCAAGCAAACCATTGATCTGAGACCATGGCCTATTGTAGAAGAGAAACCACTGAGGGTGAGGATACTGATGTATAGGTAGAGATATAAAGAAATAAGACTATAATCTCTTTAATACTATGTTGGCCATAATAGAGTACTGTATTTCTCTGACTTTGTAGTACTTGATCCTTTTAATATTCTCACCTGTGGATGTACTGGGTCCTATGTCTTTACAGGTTTTCAGTTTCTGACGTGAAAATCTTCTCTTAAAGAGAATTCCTCCCTTTGAGTAATAGAATTAATGTCATCTCATATAGTCATTTCCTATTTCTGTGCCATCCTTTTCTTTTTCTATTTTTAATTATGAAATGTCTTCTTATTATTTGAGAATTTCATACATATATACAATGTCCTTTTATTATTCTTATACCCCACTCCTCCCCGTAACTCTTCCCAGGTCTGCCACACCCCTTCAACTCTCCCCCACTCCCCAAAACTTCACGCTTTCTTATTTTTCATAACCCACTGAGTCCAACTCATAATACCCCTATTCATAAGGGTGTGGGGAAGACCACTAAAGTATGATTAATCTACTGGGGATCATACTGCTAAAGACAATGGATTCTCCCTCAGCCAGCAGCCACCAACTGTCAGTGACTCCTAAGTTAGGGGTGTTTTGTTAGCCCCTCCTACCTTTTTGGTGGAATGCTGACTGGCTTGATCTTTAGGCAGGAAATCACAGCTGTTGTAATCTCAAAAGTGCATTACTCCTGTCCTGTCCAGTAAACAGTTTCACTCAAGCCCTTCCAGGCGCTGGCACTTACAACCCTCCCCACACCTCTTTCCCAGTGTTTTCTGAGACTTGGGTTGAGGGGTATGATATAGACGTCTCATTTATGGCTGAGTACTTCAAAAACACTTAACTCTCTACATTTGGACCAGTTGCAAGTTTCCTCATTAATTGTTGTTCACTGTACAAGGAAGCTTCTCTAATGAGAATGGAAAGCACTCATTTCCATACCAAGGTACCATATTTAGAGGGTAGTCTAATACTATGTTTATTTAATAAAATATAATAAGTTCACCCCTGGCATCTATGAGCTTCACAGTCATAGGTTCTTGGTCAGAATTACAATACTAGCATGAATTTCCTCTTGTTAAGTGGGCCTTAAATCCAACTAGAAAGGGATCAGTTATACCCACAACACTCATGCTACTGTTTTACCCACAAGCATATCTTAACAGGCCAAACAGTGTGGGTTATAGCATTCACGGTTAGGTAACAGTGCTCATGTTTTTTTTTAAACCTTAGCATCCTGTATAGCACTTTATAGTACTATGAAGCCTACCCAGCAGGACTGAGGTGTCCAGTCAGGATCAGCTTGGTTCCTCCATGCACTATGACAGAAGGGTGTGGAACCTTCACCAATAGAGTCTTAACATCGAGTTCTGGTAGGAAAGCAGAAGCAATGTGTGCAACCCTTTTTCTAGAAACTCAGTCCCTGGTTCTCTTTCCTGTCATTACATATGCTTATTTCTCAGTGTTACTGCATTTAGATGTTTAAAAACTCTCTGATGCTCTCCAGCTCCATTCATTTCTCTAAGAATTTCACGAATTCATTGTTTCTAAAGGCTGAATAGTACTCCATTGTGTATATATACCACATTTTCTGTATCCGTTCCTCCGTTGAGGGACACCTGGGTTC
>BDUI01000353.1:275791-289427 GCA_002335545.1 Apodemus speciosus | reverse complement strand
GTGTAGGGGAATACCAGAACAGGGAAGTGGGAAGGGGTGGGTGGAGGAACAGGGGGAGGGAAAAGGACATGTGGTACATATGGGGGTGCGGGGAACCAGGAAAATGGAAATGAAATGTAAATAAAGAATGTCTAATAAAAAAATTTAAAAAAACCAGAAAATATAAGATAATTAAAACCACATCTAAAATCAACTGACTTTTATTTGTGTTTTCATTTAATCAATATATGAGACTTTTCCTGTGGGCTGACAACAAAGGCCTGAGCTATATCTTCTGACAAATCAGCTSTTGCACTTGCTTTGTCTTCTCCCTCCCAGCTGAGCTTCAAAATGATAGATGTGAAAGAGGAAGAAATAACCATAGTAGTTACATAGAGAATGTGTAGTCTGAGGCATAACTATAACATTAAAGAAACACTTAGAATGTCATCCACATGGATATCTATGAGACATTATTAGGAAAATAAAGAAAGRGCATTAATTAATAGAACTCAACCTATTTTTTCATCATAGTTATTTTTATGAAGCAATGTATTATCCACAGCATTTTCACCTACAATGCCATTTCCATCCTCTGGTCCACCCACTTTATACTATGCAAAGTCATTTCCTGTTTAACTGAAATAGCATTTTCCACTATAAATAAAGTGAAATGGGCTTAACTGGAAGGTAGCTTTCCCTCACTCACTAAATCTGCTATTAACCACTAAGCCTRCTTTSCATGATCTGAAAACAGTGTGATTGTTAATGCCTGTCTTAGCTAGGGTTTCCATTGCTATGATACAACATCATGACCAAAAGCAACTGGTGAGAACAGGGTTTATTTTGCTTACACTTCCTTATCTCAGTCTATCTTCCAGGGAAGTCAGGGCAGATATTAAGGCAGGAACATTGAAGCAGAAGCTGGTCCAGAGGCCATGGAGAAACAGTGCTTACTGGCTCACTCCTCATTTCTTGCTTAACCTGCTTTCTGACAGCACCCAAGACAACCATACCAGTTATAAACCAAGAAAATGCACCATAAGTTTGCCTACAGGTTAATCAGATGGGGGCATTTTTCTCAACCAAGGTCTTCTTTTCCAAAATGAGTCTAACTTGTGTCAAACTGACCTAAAAACTAGCTGGTGCAATTGGCCCCTTGTCAACTTGACACAAAACCACATCACCTCACCATCTTTTCCTGTTCATCCTCCAAGTCCTCATGCTAATATTAATATCACAATATATATAAATCATACCAATTTTTAAAAGTCCTGTAATTGTCTTTACAAATTTAAACACTTTAAGATTTTTAGTCTCTTTAAAACATTTAAAATCTCCTTCCAGCTTCATAGTTTCTCTAAAATATCCATAGATTCTCTAAAATATGTCTCTTCAATGCCTTGCAAATTGTAAAGTCAAAACGAGTTAGTTTCTTACTCCAAGAAGAAAGAACAAGGACACAGTCTAACTCCATACAAACAAACAAATTCCAACAGTGTAAATAACTCATTGCTTTCCTATCAGAGATTCTCAGTCACTGCTAAGTCATTCAGTTGCTCCACATTGCTGTGAAAAGACAGCGTGACCAAGAAAACTTAAAAACAGAAAGCACGTAATTGGGGACTTGCTCTCTGTTTCACGGTGCAGCACATGAAGGCAGGCATGGCAGACAGGGCGCTGGAGAAATGACTGAAAGCTACACCTCTTCTTTTTCCTTTTAACAAAGTGAAATATAAGAAAAAAAGAAAAGCATCATGTTGAAGTTAGATAAATCAGCAGAAAAATAAAACAGCCCTAAGAGAAGGCATAAGAATCATTTCAACATTCAGGGGGCCTGGCACAGACCTGTGTAGGTCCTGTGCTTGCTGCCATGGGAAGAGCCGCATCCTGATCCTGATTCACAGACAGAAAAGGTTTTGGCATAGGTTTTTGAAACCTCAAAGCTCACCCCTAATGATGTACTTCCTCCAACAAGGTCAATCTTCGAATCCTTTCAAATAGTGCCACTTCCTGGTAACTAAGCATGCCATGAGCCCGTAGGGAGCACCCGAGGGGCCCACTCACTGTCTTTGAGCTCACGGGGTCTTGAACAGCCTTATTTCCCTGGCTCTAGCATCTCTTGCTCATCCTACTTTCTGATATCATCCAGGACCACCAGTCCAGGGCTAATGGCACTGGCCACAGTGACCTGGGCTCTCCTGCATGAATCAACAATCAAAACCTGCACCACAGACTTATCAGTCTAGTGGCTGCATTTTCTCAATGGAGGTCCCCACTTCCAAAATGACTCTAGCTGTGTCAAATTGACATAAACTAACCAGCGCAATGTCTAACTAATTTTTTATGTCAGTTTTGCCTATTTTCTGATAAAAATTTCTTTAGCACCGGGAAGGTGCTTTAGAGAATGCTGACAGTAGGAGGTTTACTGAAGAACAAGAATGAGCACATGAGGTGAGGGAGAAGATGGTGCTCGCTCAGGTGCTCAGGCTCAGTACATTCTGCCCAGCAAAACAACAAGACCTGCATTTCAGCACTCTTTCCTTAGAAGGAAAGCTGACAACTGTCCTGTTTCTTATTGCCTGAGTGCTTGTTCTCCACTGACTCTCAGTCCTTACTATATAACCTCTGCTAATTTTCTTCTCCTCATTTTACCCAAAACACAGGCCAATCACATTGCTGTGAACACAGCCTTCCCACACATAACACAACACTAAGTTTTACTATAAGGGAGAACAACTACTCACTCCTCTTTCAGAGATGTTTTTCAAACATCCCTGGACCACTTACCACCAGGTGGCCTCCCTACTTGGTCTCTGCAAGTGTCTCCATTTTATTCTGATTTCCAGAATCCCTGCCTTCCTCTCATGTGATTAGCAGGCATCTGAAAAAAAAAAAAAAAAAAAAACCCTCTGTGAGATTTTCTCATTTTGTGGCTGCTTGCGAACCTCCTTTTTCTAGGGGCTCATTTTTGCCTGTTGCTGTAAGGACTGTGCTCATGGTTCGACCTGATCTCTTCTTCTCACGGTGCTGCGGTTGTGCCACTTGCCAGAGGACATGGCGGATGCCCATAACAAACACTGCCGGGATCAGGCTAATATTCACCTTTTCATTACTGACCCTACCCCACTTTCTCTGGGCAATCAGGTTGATTTTAGCGATGAGGATGAAGGCACCTCTGCTCCAGCCCTCCAGGGGTCAGACTCCAAGCAGGTGTCTAGCGCTGCTGTCCAGGGTCCCTCACTCACCCGCCCTTCAGAAGCGCTCCAGCTTAACCCTGGCATGATTTAGGGGGGTTTCCATGGTCATCTAACTTACAGCACCATGGTAGACATGGAGCTTCACGTTCCCCTTACTGATTACAAATCCCCAAAGGATCCCCCCCAAGCGTGTCACATCCACACCTGCCTCACTGTCCAAGGGTCCCCCAAATGCCCACTTTCATAGGACTTCCTATCCCTTGGGAGAACTGCCAGCCTGTATTAGGCATAAAATTCACCAGGGACTAATGGATATTGTCATCTAACCTCGTACACAGAATGTGGAGGTTTACCTCACAAGATGCTTCCAATATTACTCCCTGTGTTAACAGGGATCCCCATTAGTTTCTGAAATGACCCATTGAGATTTATGTGGCCCCTCTAATTGTCTTGATTTATTCCCCCTTACTCTCCTAAAGTATGGTCATCTCTTTAGTGGGACATATTTCCACATAAACCGGTCAGCAAAAATGTGGACTGGGGCGACCCCAGTGAATGTTTCCATTGGCAGCCAGGTTGGCTGGAAAGCCACGCCTGTGTCAACCCCACTTTTCTTTCTGGTCACTAATACCTCCATTGTCAGAGACAGCCTTGACTGCTTTCACGAGAACTGTCTCCTGACTGCCTGCTGGATGGGATATTCAACAATGGCTGTCCTGATGAGGGAACCAGCCACCATTTGGATGCCTGTGGTAAATACCACCCACTTTCATGCCATCACTCTGATAGTCCAGACTCACAACCACTACACCAGGCAAAGAGGGATTTTACTATTATAGTTGCCCTCATTGCAACCACCATTGCAGACATTGCCAGGGCAACAACAGCTGCTGTTGCCTTGACCCAAATGGCTACTACTGCAGAGACTATCAATGTTGTAGTCTCTAAGTCAGCCGAGGTACTACAGGTGCAGGAGGTACTAAATCAACATCTTTATCAAGCCATCCACATTTACAACAGATTGACTTACCAGCAGAAGACATGTTAGGAACATGTCTCTATTGGTATGTGACCCCAGGTTTCACTCAATCTGCCTAACCCCTTACCAGGTGCATAATGCCACTGAAGCCCAAAAACAGTTGGCTCAATATCTTGAAGGTATCTGGTCAGACAAACTCCTTAACTATTCTGTACTGTTAAGGGAGAACATAGCCAACCTCAATGAGACCAGGATATCTGTGCTTTCCCTAGATGCTGGATTCTTGGGAATATGTGTGGGACAATATTAAGAGGTTGTTTGACCCCTTGTGGATAGCCATGTGGGAAGAATTGTCACACTAATAATTACTTTAAGTGTTTTGCACAGCATATCTTCAGGCAGCGTTCCATAAATAATGCAACCCTCCAGGTGCTGATGGCTCTTGAAATACCCAATTATGCCCCTCCCATGGAAGTGATCAAAGCATGGATGGCAGAAATCCATGAGACCACCATGTAGCCTGTTCCTCATCTCCCCCTTGTGTGAAATGCCTCTGGAGTGATATCTGTTTGAGGACTGGTGTTCAATGATGGGTAAAACCCTGGAAGACAACCTAAGACACGCACACTCCAGTATACTGTGGACTAGATTCTCTGAGGTAGGGTCAACAATGTCGAGGGAATGATACCCCAACTCCCACTAAGCTGTCAAAATCTAAAAAAGAAAAGAGTGGTTGTGTAACAGGAATGGCAGGGCTGCCTCTGTAAACGTTGGGGGCCATGTAGCTTCAAAAGCATCTCCTGCAGGAGGACCTAATTGAGGACTGCCTGTGACACCAGCATCTCCTGCAGGAGGATCTAATTGAGGACTGCCTGAGAGAGCAAGGATTGTTGGTGCAAATAATGCCAGTCAATCAGGAACTGCTGTTTAGAATAGATACTTTCTTGGAACCAATGGGGGTATTAAAGGTGCTTGCAGCAGTGCTCAGATGAGCTTGCTGCAGCATTTCTCATCTGCTCCTGGAATCTGTGCTGGTTTTTTTGTTTGTTTCTTTGTTTTTCTATATTCTTTGTTTACTGTGATGGTTTGTATATGATTGGTTCTGGGAGAAACCCTATGAGGAGGTGTGGCCTTGTCGGAGTAGGTGTGTCACTGTGGGTGTGGGCTTAAGACCCCCACCCTAGTTGCCTGGAAGTCAGTCTTCCACTAGCAGCCTTCAGATGAAGGAACTCTCAGCTCCTCCTGCACCATATCTGCCTGGATGCTGCATGTTTCTGCCTTGATGACAATGGACTGAACCTCTGAGCCTGTAAGCCAGCCCCAATTATATGTTGTCTTTTATAAAACTTGCATTGGTCATGGTGTCTGTTCACAGCAGTAAAACCCTAACGAAGACATTTACATTCCAAATGCCTTCCCCTTTCCCCCTCCCCATAAGTCCCATAAGCCCTCTTCACTCATCCCTTTCTGCAATCAAGCCCCTCCCACTTCTCTGTCTTGGTACTCCCCTACAATGCTGCATCAAGCCTTTCCAGGACCAGGGCCCTCTCCTTCTTCTTGGGAATCATTTGATATGTTAATTGTGTCTTGAGTATTCAGAGCTTCTGGGCTAATATCCACTTATCAGGGGGAGCCTGTGCTGTTGACTCTGTGCCAGCTTGTCCCCAACCCCCAAGGGCAGGTAGGGTTGGGTGGAGAGCTATCCAGGGTACAGGCAACAATCTTTTGAATAACATGTATTCCTTTTGATGATAATAGACAAGGAAATGTGTACAAACCCATTAATTTCTATATTTCTGTGGACCTTGATTTTTCTCACCTCTGTCACATGGATGTTCTGAAGATTAAGTGCAATACCCAGGAAAACACTAAACAAATGGTAGCTGTTACTATCATTAATGAAAGGTCATTGGTATTGGAAAAAAATTAATGAGGGCACCACTGAGCAATGTTAGCCAATGTCTACAGCCAGAAGCTAACTCAGCAGGCTGAAGTAAGAGTGCTATACTCTAGCAGGCTCTTCTTGAGTCTGCCAGATGCCACATTCTCTGGCAAATACAATGTAGAAATATTAAGCAAATCCTCACATAGAGCTAAAAATATTTTCCCACCCCCTGCATCCCTCCACTAACGGTAAGAGATGACATTTTCTATCTGACTAGCTCGTGTTGTTTACTTTGTTCTTGCCTAAAGAACAGAGCTGGACAGGAGCCCAGTGATGTGCTACACGCTTCTGCAGTACATTGCCTGCCATATTTCAGCTCAGAATAAACTGCAGTCAGTTTTACAGGGATCTTAATTTCCCAGGGAAGCAAAGGTTGGTCTATAGATAATCTGAAATCACTTTGGCTGACAAATGAATAAATATTAATGACATATCTTTTTCTAAGAGACAACTGGAGAGTAAATACCACCAGGTCAACTTGAATCAGACTTCATTAATCTACTCTTTGTTCCACACAGCAAAGGGAACCTTAGATTTTTCTGAATAAAACCTCTCTTCTTTCTCTTTTTCATTTGTCTCCACTTCTCTGCTTTCTTTCATCCTTCTCCCACCATCTCTCCTTCACTATCTTTTTCATGTGCGTCCTTTTGCTACTTTACAAAATCATTCCTATTCTTTAAAAAAAGATGACCTAAGATTATTTCAATTTTGTACCAACTGTAAAACCATCTGCTCCATGCTTTGTGTGTATAATCTCAATTATTTTCCCAAACACATTGAAATCAATATTACGCCCATTTAAAAGGCATAATATTAATGCTCAGAGCAGCTAATGCACTTGAAGATGGCCATACAATCTGCAAGTAAAAAAGTTCAAAAGACAAAGTTCAAATCTAGGCCTGTCCTTTCTTGAGTCTTATGCTTTTAACAACAAAATATCTTCTTCCTCTGTATAATTGCCAGATCATAAGGTCACCCTATTTAGGCATGTTCAGTGTGAAATTGCAAACACTCTGAAATATATAAATTGCATATTTTCCAACAAATTGAGAATTCTATAGCATCTTTATTGAACATAACAATGGTTGGTTATTTTTGAAAGAATCAATAGCTTATACAATGACTAGGTAGCAATACATGGGCAATCAAATATTTCTAGCTCCCATTACAAAGTTCCTTTCTCTGCACACTCTATCTGCCACCCTCTGTTATGTCATCATCTCTGTCTAGGGTTTGAGGTCCTGTACAACCTGGCTCTAGGTAAAGATACTGCAGCTCCATTTTCCACAGGGTTCTCACAAGTAAATTACCTTCTGGCCAAGTGAAACCGAAGTACCTCTCATATACCATTGGGAAGTCTTTTTTTTTTTTTTTAGATTATTTTATTTACATTTCAAATGTTATCCCCTTTCCTCATTTCCACTCTGAAAACCCCCTATCCCATTCTTCCCTTCCCCTGCTCACTAACCATCCATTCCTGCTTCCCTGTCCTGGCATTCCCCTACCCTGGGGCATTGGGACTTCACAGGACCAAGGTCCTCTCCTCACGTTGATGTCCAACAAGGCCATCCTCTACTAAATATATGGCCAGTACCATGGGTCCCTCCATGTGTACTCTGGTTGGTTGTTTAGTCCCTGGGAGCTCTGGGGTACTGATTGGTTCATATTGTTGTTCCTCCAATGGGGCTGCAAGCTCTTTCAGCTCCTCAGGTCCTCCTAGCTCCTCCATTGGGGTCCTTGTGCTCACTCCAATGGATGGCTAAAAGCATCCACTTCTGTATTTGTCAGGTACTGGCAGAGCCTCTCAGGAGACAGCTATATCAGGCTCCTGTCAGCAAGCACTTGTTGGCATCTACAATAGTGTCTGTGTTTGGTAACTGTACATGGTATGGATCCCTAGGTAGGGCAGTTTCTAAATGGCCTTTCTTTCAGTCTCTGTTCCATACTTTGTCTCTGTATCTTCTCCCATGGATATTTTGATCCCCCTTCTAAGAAGGACCTAAGTATCCACACATTGGTCTTCCTTCTTCTTGAGATTCATGTGGACTGTGAATTGTATCTTGGGTAATTCATAGTAAAAGAACAAAATAAATATTTCTGCAATAAAGGGGACAAAAATTGACTTCCATGTGATCTTACTTCGCTCAAGCTAGGAGGTTTATGATTTTCAAAAGTGGAAGATGGCAAGTATTGACAAAGATGTAGAAAAGTCAGAACCCTGGGGCTTTGCTGCTGAGAATATGAAATGGTCCCTCCACTGAGAACAGTGGGAGCAGTTTGGCAGTTTCTCAGAGGTTGAATATGGAACTATTACATGATCCAGCAATTCAGATCCTAGGCATATGTTCAAGAGAATGTGAAGCATGGACTTGAAAAGACATTTGTAGATGATCCATGTTCATCTCTCCCAGGATACAGAAGATAGAATCCAGGTGACCATTAGCATATGAACATAGATTATCAAACTTGGTACATACAAACAAGTAAGTTTTTATTCAGCTATAAAAAGGAAAGAATCTGATTTTTATATGACTCAACATGGCTAAATCTTGAAAACATTGTGCTGAGGGCCAGACACAGAAGAAAAGATTCTGTATACTATGATTCTACAACTATGAAGAGTCCAAGACTGGGAAATTCATGGACACACAAAGTAAAAAGACACTACCAAGGTCTCTAGGGAATGGAAAGTGTGCACAATTGTTGGTTTTGTTCAACTTGACCCAAACGTAGACATAGAGGAAGAGGGTTTCTTAATTGAGAAAATGTCTCCATAAAATTGGCCTGCAGGGAAGTCTGTAGTTCATTTTCTTTTTTAATCATTGATGTGGAAGGGCCCAGACCATGAGGAATAGCACATTTCTGGTCCAGTGATCATGAATGGTATAAGAAAACAAACTGAGCAAACCACAGGAAGCAAAACAGTAAACAGGGTTCCTCCAAAGCTTCTTGTTTCAGTTCCTGCCTCCAGGTTCCTGCCTGCCTACGCTACTGCCCCTGACTTCCTTAGCAATGGACTGTTACTGGAAGTGTAAGGTGAAATAAATCCTTTTCTCTCCAGGTTGCTTTAGTCATTTTGCTTTATCACAGCAATAAAAACCCTAATACAAGAGGGTTTTGTTCAATTGATGCAAAAGATTTTTAGGGATGGTGACAATTTTTAAGTATGAGAGTAATGGTTATACAACATTGTAAATTGAACTATACACTTTAAATGGCTAAAATTTTAAATAGTATTTAATTAAAAAGAAATAGAAACACAGAGGTCATATTAATACATTTATACTTTTTTATGTATAACTAACAATAATAGTCAAAATTCCATCATCTTGAGAGGAATAAAGAAAGAATTTTGGAGAAGTTTGAGGCAGGACAGAAAATGGGAAGTGATATAATAGTATTTTAATTTTTAAAATTCAATTAAAATTTTAATAGCATATGAATCTAGTCACTGGTAACTTTTAGAAAATGAGTGGGTTTGAGAATAAACAGTAAGAAAAAGCTAGAGCTCTGAGAAGCCTCCACAGCTGAGAGTGATTCCTCAAATTTCTCATCCATTGCAGATCCCTCCACTCTGCCCCTCTCAAGTTTCTTTTAGCTGCTTGAGCCATCGAGTTCCTCCACACCTCGGAGCCTTTGCATGCATCCTCCCTTCTGCCTAACATTCCCTTCAAAAGTCACCCTCTGTCTAAGGTCTCAACTAAAATCATCAGTGGTGGAGATACCTTCCTGCCCTGACTTGTGTAACCACTGGGCCACTCTTTCCCATCAGATTTGTGTCCCTCTTCACCTTTGCAAACCTTTTCTTAGAGTCAGTTTTGTTTTGGCAAATATTTTGTTTATTGCTTTCCTCAGTTTTTATCTGCTGTCCCACTGAACCATAAGTACTCTGAGATAAGTAGCAGACTACAGTTGTAGCATCAGTTAGAGAATGACTCCTGATAGAAAATTAAGGCAATTTGTCATTTCTAAAGACTGAATCATTTCCTCCATATGATTCTACCATAGTCTAATTTGAGAAACATACAGAAAGACTGACTAATTCTGTAGTTGTCTTTAATATTGCCTAATTGCAGAGTCCTGACACCTATGACATTAATAAAAAATCTTAGCTACAGATAATACATAAATGTTATGCTATGCAGTTACTGCTTTGGTCATTCTTTCAAATTATTGAGGAAAGCCAATGTCTTAAGATTAAATAGAAATAACATATAGAAGAAAATAAAGATTAATATACAGGTAATGGGTTTGGAGTTTGTTTGCCAACTTGACAAAAGCCAGAAGTATCTAGGAAGAGAAATGAGGAAGTTTTTTATTAAAAATAAAGTCCAATCAGATTGTCTTTTAATCAAATCTGTAGGGTGTTTTCTTAATTAGTGATAGATTTAGGAGGGCCCAGACCATCATGGGCAGTGCTATTTGCCCTGGGGGATGCATATGAGAGAGAAGGCTAAGCAAGCGATAGACAAGCCAGCACTTTTTCATGGCCTCTGCATCAGCTCCTGCTTCCAGGTTTCTGCCTTGAGTTTCTGCCCTAACTTCCCTGAATATGGACTATGATGTGGAACTGTAAATTTGAAATAAACCCTTCCTTACATAAGTTGCTTTTTGTCAAAGCATTTATTATAGCATTAGAAACTCTAACTAAAACACTTAAGCTTAGATGTTTTAATCTGCTATTTTATTAAGCACTTATGAAAGGTCACCATTAAATGATTATAAAAGCACATGAAAAGATTCTAACGTCTCTTTGCAAATCAAAAGCACAATAAAGTGTCCATTAGAATGACTAGTAAGTGTCCCTCCCCACACTTCAGCATTTGAGCTAGGCCTCTACTCTGCTCAGCCCGTGAATTTCCTGGCCTTTGTTCTATTTAGAACAAACCAGCTTCACCTGGAAGCCTCAGAAGCATCCCAGAGCCAACCACCTGCTGAGATCGGGAGCCAGCAAGATCCCAAGACTCCACCCCATGCCTGGGGGGAGATGGGAAATCTTCCAGGCTATATATTGGGTTACATTTATTAAAATTCGGGTCTTGAAAGGCATTGTCTCCTTGACCCAATTCTTTTGCGCCGCTTTCCCCATTCATCCCATAAGTTTCTCTTGCAGGCTCCAGTCCGCGGTAGCTGCAGATAGCTACAGAACTCAACAGAATGGCGCTCAACTTGTAGCTGGACTCAAGAGAAAGGTGACCCTGTCTTCGCGAAGCTTCGCAGAAAAAGGAAAAAGATGGTATCCTGCACAGTGAGCAAAATGGGTGCTGGAGGATACGGATTAAGTAAGGCAGTGTTGACCCAACACTGAACTCCTTGCTTAGAGGCAGACAGTGGAAAATGGGGAAGAACTGTATAGGTTCTGGATTGTAACCGCAGCTATTGAGAGCTATTTAGGCGAAAAGGAAAGGGTTCTAAAATAGGAATGTGTCCTCAGCCTCTAAGAGCTGCTTTAAGAAAGATTGGAAAATGAAAGAGAAAGAGAAGGAAAATGGATGTAATTACATAACAAGAATGCTTCCCTTTCTATGTATTGTCTGTTCTTTCTATGTCGTCTATTCTTGGTGCACCAAGTGCCTACATGTATGTGTCGTGGCGTCATGTGAATGACTTGTCTAAATGTTTCATGTTAAAAAGAAAAATTGATAAAAATTTCATCTGCTGGTGGTCTTTTAATCTAGCTGCAGTTTATGCAGCAGAGGCAGATTTGGGGTGTCCAGCACTCAGCTGGGAGTCAAGCATAGTTAAAGAAAAAGCTGCGTTTTAAAAAGGGGACCAGCAGTCTCAANTCCAGCACTCAGCTGGGAGTCAAGCATAGTTAAAGAAAAAGCTGCGTTTTAAAAAGGGGACCAGCAGTCTCAAGTCTAAAACAAATGGATTAATTTATTTCTTTTAAAGAAAAATCTCTACAGTTGTGGTTTTTGGTTCAAAGTGCTTTTATTCTCTCGAAATTACAGCCAGGAAAAGGAAAAAAGTTGTTTGGTTTAAGTTTATAAGATTCGTATAATTGTTTTATTTTTGGTTATAATTGGTCTTAAAGGTATATTTTGCATGTCTTGACTATAGAAAATTGGCTTATAAGTCATTGGACATAATTTAAAAGGTATAATGTTATTAAGAAAAGATAGTTTAACCAGCGACATGTGGCCTGATGCAACACACGTTTTATTCGCTTTTTATAATTGGTCTTAAAAGTATAAATATATTTTACATGTTTTGACTATAGAATATTGGCTTATTAATTATTGTGCATGATTTAAATGGTATAGAGTTGACAATAAGAGGCAAATTTGGAGCCGATAGCTCGAGGTTGCGGCCATTTTGAGCACATGGCATGTTAAACTCATAGAATACAGGCCTCTGAGATGCGTGTAAATTGGCATGGTGGTTTGTGTGAATCTTGGCCTAGAAATCAGACTTATAGGGAATAAGATATAAAATAATGTCTCTCTTTAATTAGTTAAAATGGTGCGTTTGTCATTGATTTAAAGGTAATAGATTGTTTAAAATTGGGCTTTGCTTCCAAAGTTATGGTTGCTCTAATATTATAAGAGAAAATTAAGAGTTAAAAAAAATTGCCAATATGTCATCGGCTGCAGTTTGCAATGTGTAAAGGCCAAAATTCTTAAACATATTTTAAAAATAATAAAGGTCAAAAGACAGCTGCGGCCAATATAGGCCTGTTGTGACTTTTTTGAGAGTTTGTTGGCTACAATGATAAAAGTGGGATTTAATCCTCCAAGATTGAAAAGGAGATCTCAATGAAAATTTATTTGATATCAAACAGGCTCCTCTGACTACTATGARACAAGTAGAATTTTCCTGGAACCCTGAAATTACAGGTTCCGTTTATTATTTGACCCTCATGTCCTTGCTAGACCCGTGGGTTTGCATCTAGTCCTAGATAATGGACTCAGATTAGAGGATATTTGCATCTGATGAACCTGGTTCAAGGTCCTTGCCTGGGTGGATGTTGAAGTAAGTGATTTTCAAAAGTTGTTGAAATAAGTTAATTGGGTAAGATCGCTTTAAGCTTGCCACAGAAGGACTTACACATCTGTGTTCAAAGCAGATATAAATTAACTGGCAAAGGATAGGTAATTTTACAAATAATAAAGGCTACTGTAATCAACTGTTTATGTTATATGTTCACTGCCATTCCTTGGCAAAGAAAATGTTAATATAAAATCATCTTTTTTTCCTCTCCAAACAAAACTTTTGCACCTTTCAATGAAGATGTTGATGTGTTGGTAAAATGTTATAAGAATATTTTTAGAGAAATGTTTTAAGAGCCTGGTGAGGGCATTTGTTCCTTGCTTCAAGCAGCAATCAGATTATTATTAATTGTTGATCTGTTGCATGGCAGGCCCTTTCGGGCAAAAGTAATATTTTCTATCCAAAAGATAATTTGTTGCAAGTTGCTTTCATATTTCTATACATACGTCCCATGTAAAGTACATTAACTATGGGAGTAAAGTTTGTATAATTAGATCACATGTTTATTCCTTTGAGTTCCCCCTGCTTCAGCACAAGTAA
>BDUI01000353.1:253261-266807 GCA_002335545.1 Apodemus speciosus | reverse complement strand
AGAGAAGTGGAGGAGTGGAGGCCAGCCATGACCATGTGGAGGGGGGGAGGGGAGGAGAGCCCAAGAGGGGCATAGAGGTGAGAGTGTAGGGAGGCAAGAGCGATGAGAGAGAGGAGGGGCAAGCAGCCCCTTTTATAGTGGGCCAGGTCTATGGGGAGGGGCATACCCAGGTAATTGTGGGGTGGAGCTTAGACAGAATACTAACACCCTCTCCCAGAAAATATCAGTCACCAATGGGACTTCCTACTCGCCATCCATCTTCACACTGGCTCATGGTCTGGYTTGAATTTGCACAGGTTTTGTTTGTACTATTTTAACTACTGTAAGTTTACATGTTTATCTGCACTGTTATGCCTAGAAGACACTGTATCACCCATTAGTTCTTGCTCCTACACTCTTTCCAGCCCCTTTTCTGAACAATTACTGAACCTTAGGGTGAGTAATCTGTAGCCTCTAAATATCAAAATGTGGTCAATTATGGATCTCTTTACTAAACACCATCTACTGAAAATAGAAGTTTCTCTGATGAAGGTTGAGAGATGCATTAATCTTTGAGTATAATAAGTCAGTAGAAACTGGTTTAGTACTATGTCCATTTAGCAAAATAGTAGTATCAGGGTCTCCCCTAGAGTCAGTTACCTGTCTAGTCATAGGTTCTTGGCATGATAATAGTGCCAGGCATGGATTTGATCTTATGGAGCAGGACTTAAATCAAATCAGAAAATAATTGGCTATTCCCATGATGTTTATGCCACTGTGGCACCTATGAAGATGTCTTTCGAGGCCAGTCATTATTGTAGTTTACAGGTGACATGTTTATAAAAAGATAAGATTTATTCTATGGGGATGTGGTGGGGTTTGGGGGAAGGGAGTGCTTCGGCAGGCCCATGCCAAGGCAACCCTTCCCCCTGGGGCACCAGCCACACAACAGTATAGTATAAAACAGAGTTTATTCAGGGCCTAGGGAAGGGAGTTATGAGGGTAGTAGAGGCAGAGAAAGGCTAAGAAAGGGAGAGAGAGGAGAGAAGTAGAGGACAGCCATGGCCGTGAACACATGGAGAGAGGGGGAAGGGAAGAGTCCAAGAGGGCAAGAGAGACACAAGAGTACAAGAGGAAGGAGGGGCAAGCAGTACCTTTTATAGTSGGTATCTGTAGGGTGGAGTTTGGACAAAATGCTAACAGCAGTGTTTACAGCTAGGTTTAACGGATGATTACTTTTCTCCTCCGAATGCATTCACAGTACTTTCTAGCACTACAAAAGCCAGCCAATAGGGATGAAGCTTCTAGGCAGGTACTGACTTCATTTCTATGACTCAAGTATGTGGTATGTCTTCAATAATAGGGTTTTACCTGCATGCTTATCATGACTAATAAAACAAGAAAGGGGTACTGCTCACTTCTGGGCCTGGTAGTTAGGCAGTTTGTGCTTCTTCCTTCTTAAAAGCCTCCTCTTGTGCATACAATACGAGTCCTCTAAGACCACTACTTTCCATAGGAACCCAGCTGAGCATACACTAGGTGTCAAAGTCATAAATAAAAATATGCTGGGGTTTGTTTTTTGGCAACTAAGTTTCAGGTATTTGTTCTCAATAATGGATAACTGTAACAATGTAACAACAATACTTTCTACTTGCGTTTTAATTTCTTCTCTCATTCCTTTACCTATCTGAAGATGATCTTAACTTATTTCAAACAAAATATGGCTCCTACAGTTTTCTCTTGGCAGTGTGAAGATAGCACATGGCAGAAGCTATTGTGGACAGGATGTTATCCTGAATCATATGTGAGGACAATTCAATTTCATGGATCCTTAAGAGTAAAGGCAGGGAAGCAGGAGAGGCTAGAGCAATGCTGTGGAAAGGTCCTAGCTCATCTTCCCTAACTTCGAGACTGAGGGAAGCATCAGAACAGGGAAGACTGACAGCCTCTAGAACACAGACAAAGCAAAGAATGTAGCTTGCTGAGTCTTTATTTCTATTCAGTGGGACCTGTGTCAGTCAGATTTATGCTCTACAGCAATGTAAAATATTTGGATTAAGCTTATAGCATGTAATCGAAGGAACCACAAGACATTCAATTAAGATCAGCCTGGACAATATAGCAAGTCAAACTTTGCTTCAAAAGTTTTGACTTCATCAAAAGTCAAACAATAGCAAGATAAACGAGGAGATGGAGTAGGAAGGGAAGTGGAGGAAAGAAAGAAGAAAAATAATGGAGGAAAAATGAATATAGATTTCAAGGTTTAAATCTTGATCATCCTATAGGACTTTGGGAAAGTTACCCTTTCTGTTCCTGTTTCTTAATATGCAAGATAAAAATAGTAATGTGATCTAAATGAGAATCAAACGAGACAAAGCTCTTATACTCCAAATAACACCAGATATACAGTAAGTGTTCAATTGGTGTCTTGACATCTCTGCTAGCATTTATTACTTTTGTCTTTGTTTTTCATCAGGAATTTTTTTTTTGCCCTGAAAACCACATCTGCTTTTCCTCTCTCATTTTGAAGATCCCCCCCAAAAAAATACCTAATGAGCATGCTAAGATCCTAATTGCTCAGTCACCTTCTGAGGATGCTGTGTCTTCAGCCTTGAACAGTTAACTCATCTTGCTTGTTTTTAACTTGCTAGAACAAGCTGTACTAACATAGTTCTTAAAGAGAATTTCTTCTTGACGACTTAATTATAGTGTTCCTGGCTGGTGACTTTGCATTTGAAACCAAGACCTTGAAATAAACACAGTCATTTCAGTTCTTGATGCCATTGCATGGGATTTAATTCTCTGATCAGTTTGTCTTGTAGGCTGCTGAGCACAGTATAGAAAGGGGTCCTACTTGCCTGGGATCCATTACAGATTTTGGCAGTTTCTAAGCTTTTAATTCCTTTTGAAGTATATTGTGTTTGATATATTGAATACACTTACAATACAGCTGGCTCTTTTTATTTAAAGAATGTAAAAGTCTTACAATATTTGATTATTGTAAAGGCTTTACTCTTTTTAGAAATATATTAGAAGAAAATACTTTAATGTGTAAAATATATAGTCCCTTTATTTTTAGTTTGGGGGTCCTCCCACAGATCACCAGCCTTGCACTAGTCCAAACTATGCTACCGGCATGCTCTTGATGGTTATTAATCAGAAGAATCTCTTCTTTTCCCTTGACAGCAATGTCCATGAGTGCTGTTGGGGAAAAAGCCTGTAGCAATGCTCTACAACATGGACAGCTTCAACAGTGGGCAGAAGAGACGGGATTAAGCATCCTTGCTTGCTACTCATTTTTATTCTTTCTTTCTTTCTAAAAATTTATAGTCTTTTTTTTTTAAGACTCTGGGAGTCTTAACTTACTGGAGAGACCCCCTGAGTGAACAATGGGAGAGACAGGAATTGATGCAAAAAACAAGAGGAGTTTTTATTTGATCCAGCACGCTGGGGTCACCCTGCACATTGGGAGGGAACAACCATGAACAGTGGGCTGTATGGGCCTTTATGCAGTCCTCAGGGCAGCCGCCATTAGGCACAATGTGATTGGCAGAACAGTGTTACCTTTAAACTAATTGGTTGTTAGGGAATGAGGTAGGTGGCCAAGGGTCTCTGGGCCTTCACTAGCTGCAGAGACCACCCTGTGGTCAGAGGAATGTAATTTAGCCTCTYCATTCTGGGAAGGGCAAGTGTTCCATGACCTTTCCAAAGTTCCCGAGTTAACCCTTTCATTTTCAGAGCCCTAGGAAGTATAATACTTTATCAAAAGCCCAGTCATATATTGGTTGAATATATATGCATGAGCTGATTTTTAAACCTCCCAAAATATTACACCGTGCCACCTCTCGGGGAAGTGGGAGGATCTAATACTTGAAGTCAAGACAGTCATCGCCTCCCCCTGCAGACTTCATGTGTAATATAGAGTGTTAAATAGTCAAAATGCAAAATCATAGACCCAGCTCCATCACTTACTCACTATATGATTCTATGCATGTAGATTTTCTTTTAAATTATATTTAAACTAAATAGTCTTTCTTTTTAAAAATATGTCAAAATGTTCACATATTCTATCTCTCTGGGATTTGTGTGTGTGTATGATATAATAATATCATACATTAAAACAGTCTAAAAAACTTGGCACTGGACTAAAGTTGGGTATCACCAAATGCATTCTTACTTATTGTGTGTAAATTTTGCAATAAACATTCATAAAATGGTGTGTGCCTCTAATTCAATGAAAACAATGCAGAAATAATCTGGTTGGAATAAAGGTAGTAGATGGCTATGCAGGCAGCCCAGGTTCAGGTTTGTTATTATAGCTCAGCTTGTTTTTATTTTATTTCTTTGGACCTCAATTTATTCACCTGCAAAGGGGGCTAACACTCATAGCCCCATTGGATTGTTGAAAAGATTAAAGTATTACATCAGAGTCAAAAAAATAACTCTCTGCTAGTAGGGATGGAAATGGTGTAGGTAAGATGAAAGAATATATGGCCACCTCTATTCCATGAAGTGAATATACTTTAAATAAACAACTGCACTATAAGAAATTTATTATACTGAGAGTATCACAATTAAGAAATTACAGCATGTGGATGCTTTTCCATTACAAAATTATAATTATAGAAGCTCAGAAATGACTTTAACAAAATGATAAACTGTTTATTAAAATTATATCATACAATCGAAAGTTATGATGTATTGTATGGTGAGAAGGTTGTGGTGTGTGTCTGTAGAGCCATCCTCAGGATTCATTGACCAAGATGAAAGCAAGACACATACAGAAGACTGTGTAGCACGCGATCACTTATGTTTAGCTTTTAAGAAAAAGGACCCAGTTTCAGTATGCACTGACAATGAAGTCAATTAAGTAATCGAGCATTAATACAATCACATTAAGGATGTCTAAGGAGGGATTGCGATGGGAGGGAGCACCCTCCTGGTGCATTGTAGGGTTAGTGGTCCTGCTCTCCTCCACCTCAAGGCTCAGCCTCTCCAGGAGGCGGGACATAGGCGTTTTGACCACGCCTACCCTATGCTGTTGCTAGGTGGGTGTTGGCCTGTGGAACGTGGCTCCTGGGGTGGGAAAGCACAATCTGAAGTGAGGGACAGCCAGAGCTGGCTCAGGAGACCCCAGACCTGCAAGGAGGCTAGGCCATCTGGTTCTCAGACTCTTGGACACCCAGGAGCCTCTGGGAGCCGCAGAAGAGCTGAGAATGGAGTGGGGGCCTGAGGGCTGGATCTAGCCTGGGCTGAGGGGAAAAGAGGGGAACTCCAGCTGGATCCCATAGGGATGAGTCCTTGGCTTGTTGGTGGCAGCTGGGCTTGGACTTGGCTTGATCACAGCAGTGGCTGGGAGCGCAGAGAGGCCTTTCACTTGAGATTAGATGGCCGCTCTGTAGGCGAAAGCCTCCTTCGTGGCTCCCCACAGCAGATCCCAATTAAAAGAGGCAGTCCATGGTTTAAAGGCACTTATTGCCATGGCGGAAAGTGGATGAGTAAACTGTATCCCACTTCTCAGGGAAGGCCTGAGGCTAAATACCTTTTGCAAGGAGGAGTGTCCAGGAAGGAGTGTTTATTGGCTAAGTCCTCCAGGCCTTTAGGTACCACATTAAAATGGATGTCTATCTTGAATCTACATGACCACAGGTCATGTTCTCTACCTGTGGAGGGGTTTGGGGAATTGCCCTTACATGACTGATGGCCACAAACCTATGGAAGGAAGGCTGCAGCCTCATGCCAGGAGCCTAGCTCCCCAGGAGCGGGGCGAAACACCTTCTATCCCTTTAGGTTTACTGGGGTTTATAGCCTTAGCTCAATCAGGAACCAGGCTGCCTTTCACGGTCCGACAATGCATGCCCTGGACCTCTGACCCTCCCTGTGTATACCCGGGTACTTCCTCCCCTGCCTGTACACACACCTTTATAACCAGTCATTTTAAATATTCAGTTTTACAATAGAAATAACATGTGGAAAATCTGCTAGTTTTTTAAATCTATACTTCCTATTGTCACCAGTAAATAAATTATTTCAGTAGATTCTGGTTCTCAAAACAGTGGTTGATTCAAATCCCAAGTGGATTAAAGGACAGAAGAAATGAGAGAACAAGCTTGAAGCACCTTTGTGCTTAACATGGAAAACTGAAAGTGCTTCCTTCAGGATCTGAGCCCAGGCACCCTTTGATTTCAGCCTCCTCACTATCCCTCACCACCACAGTCACCTTGGAGTAGCAAAAGGAAAGTCCCCATTGCAGTGTCAAGAGAAAAAAATGTTCTATGAAAGAGGAGACACTGGCAAGGGATGGACTGAATACTCCATAGTTGGGAAGATGGATAGAGTAACTTGACTTTATTACACTTCAATTTTATTTTAAATTTTCTATGTAACTAAAGTGATCTCCTTTCATTGCTATCGGTCTTCTTTAATCTCTCTTGTTACCTGAACCACTTCTTTATTTGGGGATGGGGGTATATGCATGCATACATGCTCATGCCCATGCTCTTACATGTATGTTGGCAATGATTCACATGTGGGTAGTCAGAATTTGACAATAGGTCTCTTCTATTATTGTTTGCTATATTCTTTGAGACAAAGTCCCTTCACTGAACCAGGACATCACCAACTTGGCTAGCCTGGCTGGCCATCAGGGTCTAGGGATCTACCTGTCTCCATCTCCTTCCAGTACTAGGATTCCTGGTGTATAATGCAAATGAATACTTAAATCCCTGATAGCTGTGTTTGTGTATGTGTGTGTGAATATGAGTGTGTATGTGTGTGTGTTGTTTGTGTATGTGTGTGTGTGGTATTATCATGAAAACACTTTTGAGGATATACAGATGCACGAAATAGACCAATGAAAAGTAAAATGATAACTGAGGATGAGCCTGTGACAAGTGGGACATGCAGTATACAGCTGGGTCACCAAGATTGACCGTGGTCATGTTTGACCTGGGAAGGCTTCATGAAGGAAAAAATATTGTTGGATGTTAAAGGATTTGGGCAATGAAATGTCCAAAGAAGTCTCAAGGATGTCCAAAGAGGAAAAGGCAGTATGATCAAAGCACGGGGATGGAAGACCCAAGCAGCACTCTCCAAACTGTTGTGTGCCTGAGGCAATGTTTCCAAACCTGTGGCCCTTATAATGTCAGAAATGGTAACTTTAGTTAATGCAAGGAAAAACATTTTATATCATATAGTCAGAAACTACGCATGTGCAGAGAGATCACACTCCAACAGGGAGTAAGAAAACCCACCCAGCAGCTTCTGATTCTGCAGGCCACTGTGGCGCCTCTGGCTCCGAAGAAAGCTCCGATGGTTCCTAAGAAAGCTCCGACATGCTTGGCATCCATGCTCAAGAGCCAAGGACATTTTGATGGAGAGTGGGGTCCACTCTATGCCCCTCTCCTGGCTCCGGGAGCCCGCTCTATGCCACTCTCCTGGCTCCTAGTACCCAAGCATTCCTTTGCCTGCCCCCATCTTATCATTTTCTCTGCCCTGCCTCCCCATTTTTCACCATGTAACTGTCTGTCCAGATAACCTCTTTTGATAAGGACAGCAATCATATTGGATCAGAGCCCATCCTAAAGATCCTATTTTAAAGTGGTTACCCTTGGAGACCCTGTTTCCAAATAAGATCCTATCTGGAGATACTGAAGGATTTAAAAACATGGAGGAAACAAGTCCAGCAGTAATAAAAGAACTACATGAATGGCCAATATCCACATTATACAGGCTTTGAGAATCTGGCTGTTCTGGCTTCGGTTCGTTTAAGTAGAAATGTTCTACTTTATAGTTTTGTTGCCTTGAGGATGTCATGTTACTTGCTGTAATTAAGTTTTTTACTCATAAATGAGTAGATATCTTAGCATAGATAAGTAGTTACAAATTATTTTTATTTTGTGATGTGAACTATTACGTTTTCAAAGAACAAAAGGAGTTAAAACAGAAGGCTTGAAAGTTAATTTTGCCAAATGTGGACAGAACCAGCTAATCTGTTACCAGCTCCTTCCTCCTGGGCTCACGGCTTTGCTGTATTTCCAGCCTCATGTGCTGTTAGTTGGCCACATGGTGAGTTTTAGCAGTAGAACAGGAATAGAAAGAAATTAATATCCGCTTCCAGCCCTGTCTAATAAAAATCTCCCTCCTGCGTGTTTCTTTTTCTATGATTAACTCCTAAATGGAAATGAATTCAGAATTTACTGAGCACAGACCACAGTGTTCTCATCCTGATTCTGATTCTGGTCCCCCAGAGCGCAAGAGACACTGTCAGTATTCAGCTTCTATGAGCGGAACACAGTAATGTACTGGGCTAATCCACTTGAGGTTTGAGTACTATGGCAGCCTTTGTTTCTTGATATACTCCAAATACAGACACGAAAAATTACTATCTTATATCTCAAAAAGACAAAGAACTTAATATCAAAAATCTACAAAGACTACAATTGTAGAAACAGGAACAGTGCTTCCAGTTGAACAGCTAACTTAAAGTACCCACACTTACCTTGATTTGTTAATTTATTCATTTCCTCACAAACAAGTGTTAATGAAGCATCGAGTCTCAGACATGGATGAATCTACACTTGGTCAGTGGCAGGTCAGATTCTTGTGCTCAGACAGCGTTCTCAGGCCTCTCTTGGGCTGATAGCTGGGCTGCCTCTTCTATGTTGCTTCATGGTGACCACATTTCCCTAGTATGGTCATAGCTGCAAGTCCAGGGAGCAGAAGCAAAGGCCACTCTTACTTCTCCTGAAAATTTTAGGGTTAGATAGGACCAGAGTCACCTGGTCATTCATATCCAACAGAATGTTATAGGCAGGAAGTCCTTCAGGAGGGCTTCTCAATGCCTTTGTGGATTAAGCTTGCCTCTGAACAATCTGCCTACACTCTTCCCTCTTAAGCAATCTGAGAATCAGCAACCATCTTTATGGATCTAAATCTCTATGTAAGAATATGTTGTCAGTTTTCCCTTCAAAGGAGAAATAAATCCCACACTCCTACACACACACAATTACTAGTTGGAATGCTTTATAACACACATGTCAAACTTCTCTTTGGGAAATGATGTATTTGCAATTATTGGGAGGATTATTAATTGAAAAGACAAAACTTTGAGATTTTTCTTTACTAGAAAGAGTTAACACTTTAGGTTATTGCCAACATTAAAGATTTCAGTCATTAATTTTTTTTAACAAGCACTTACTGATTTCCTAAGTTTCAGTCATTACAATCTAGGCACAGAGGTATTTAACCTTTTGCCATTAAGATATAGTACAGTGATCTATCTACAAAGTGGTTCAAAGACATTCAAGAATAGCTATCCAAAGACTAGTGTGACCCAGAGAGCACAGGTTGGTCACGCCGGTTAGGGGCTGGGGATGTGACACTAAGGCAAACAGACTCATTCCTGCTCTTACGGAGGGGCTTAGACACAATGTTTTGAATCTATTATATAATTTGAACTTACTGGATAATAAACTATTAAGCAACTTTCATATTGGCTGATTTTTTTGCATGTACTTGGGGAGTTTTCAGTTATCTTAGACAATCATTAACTCTGGGAAAACTCTAGAGAGTCACTGTGACACTTAACATATTGAAAGCATCAGCTACCACTCCAGTGATGAGAAAGAGTTAACACACTTCCCTAAATACCCATGTTATTGCCAAGAAATCCATTATGCCCAAGCAAATCTGGCTGGCTATTTGTAGCCATCTGGTATTTAAAGCAAAACCCATTGTGAAGAACTGGCTACAATTTTTAGAAAACATAGAAACCAGTCTTAATCTCAACACAGTCATGAGTCTCGTGTCCATTTAACAAAACTGTACTAGTCTTTGCTTTTTGATGACTGGTTTTAATCATATTTCAAACTGTCTAACAAAATGTCATGAAGAAAGACTGAGAGAATAGCACTTGACTGTGTCTTTTGAGCTCAGCAGGATGCTAGTGTGGGCTCCATCTGCTTCCTAAAAGCATGGGGCCACTGGGAACAAGCCAACCTGAAGAGGACAAAATGTTGACAGTGGTGGCAGATTTGATCCAGTACTATGGCAGAAAGGAAGAGGGGCTCCCTTAGCGGGCAACACAATAATCCTGGGCCCCATTCATGGGCTTAGACCTCAATTCTTAGTGAACTAAGGAATTTCTCCAGTTTCACTTTTAGCAAGGGAAGAAAGAGGTATAACTACTTCTAAGTAAAATAATAAATGTAAAGTGAATGAAAGTTTTCACTTTCATAATTCATTTGAGTTAGCAGTTCTACCTGCAACAGAACTCCATGTCCTTAAGGAGATCTGGCAGATATGGAGGTCAGGTGAAATGCCAACAACCCATGGGACTTGTCTTCGATCTGTTCCTCCCAACAATCACCCTGTGTCTTCTGCCTAAGAAAAGAGAGCTTAGGAGGAAAGGCAGCCCTAATGTCCTCACTTGTGAGACACCCCCCACATCCCCACCCCATACCCTATGCCCCTCATCCCCATCCCCAGAGTTTTACACCATCTTGAAAACACTTAACAAACACTAACTTGACCTTCTTACTTCTGTGTTTTCTCTCCTAGTTTCCTAGGCTGGAAATAAACCTTCTAGTAATTTCCTTCCCCTAAATTTATAGGAATCTCCACTAGATTTCTGTTCCTGACATGGCAACCACAAGCTCTAAGAGGCAGAAAGGGTATGAGGTGACCCAATCAGAAAAGAACAAACATGGTATGCACTCACTGATAAGCGGATATTAATCCAGAAGCTCAGAATACCCAAGAAACAGTTCTCATATCAAATGATGCACAAGAAGAAGGAAGGAGAGGCCCCTGGTCCTGGAAAGGCTYGATGCAGCAGTGTAGGGGAATACCAGAACAGGGATGTAGGAAGGTGTTGATTGGGGAACAGGGGGAGGGAAGCGGGCTTATGGGACTTTCAGGGACGGGGGATCCAGGAAAGGAGAACTCATTTGAAATGTAAGGGGCTGGTGAGGTGGCTCAGTGGGTAAGAGCACTGACTGCTCTTCCAAAGATCCTGAGTTCAAATCCTAGCAACCACATGGTGGCTCACAGCCATCTGTAATGAGATCTGACTCCCTCTTTTGGTGTGTCTGTAGATAGCTACAGTGTAATTACATATAATAATAAATAAATCAAAAAAGAATATATCTAATAAAAAATAAAAGAAAAAAGAAGCATTGCAAATGATTTCAGATAATCACCACTTAATGGCACAATTTTCTATTCATAACCCAGCAACAGCTGTCAAGATTTATAAATCAACTCTTCACATAAAATGCTCTCTGAAAATGCCAGGTTTTCTTCAAAGGAAGATCATGAAACTTGAAACGTTATTTTAAAGCATCTGTGTGGAAATAATAATACCAAGGCATTTGTAGATTCCTTTTATTGATGAGCACACTTTCCTCAACCTTTAATAATGAACCTGGAATCATGTCAGAACTTGTCCTGTGTCTCTACTGTTAGGACCATCTGTTCTCTGACAGCACCAACAGAAATCCTACAGTGAGCTAGTGGTCTTCCAACTGCTTCATAATTCTTCTTGGCCTGGCCCAAGGTTTTGCCATTGGTGTATTGATGATTATGAGAAAGCCCTCCCCAGAGAATCTGCCCAAGGTTTGGTCTTATATCAAAGGAATCGCCTGAGTGTATGTGGCAACATCAGAGAGCCACTGCCACATGTGCTAAAGTCTGTCTCTCTGACTTCACCTCTCACCAATCTACTCCTCACTCTTTGGTCTCTGCTTTGTCTGTCTTTCAGTTCTTCTTCATGTACAACATATTTTTTCCAAGCTCCTGAGCATCTGCTGTTCTTTCTATTTGGAATGCCTTTGCCCAACTGATTATATATATTGTAAAGATTGAAGGAAAGGCAAAATGCACATATTCTTGTTCAGAAGGAAAGATACAAAAGCCAAAGGACCAGAATTCCTGGTGTCTTCTAGACATGACAGGGAGGCATCACTCATTTCAATTTCAATGATATGGTTGCCTAAACAAGACCTGTCTAATGATAACATCAGTCAAACACAGGCAACATGCCAACGTGAGTGAAGAAGTTTCTAGATGAATATACAAGTGAGAATCAGATCTCTCCAGATACAAGACCCCATAGGTTATTCAATCCCAAATGGTAAGTGGACTCAACAATGTGTGTGTGTGTCTGTGTGTCAAAAATAATTAAAGAATTTGTGAATTTGTGAGGTAGTTGTGAAATTGATGGAAATGTTGTATATAAAACACTGATGTATGAAATTCTCAAAAACTATTTTTTAAAAAATTCCAAAATGAGGATATTAGAGCTTTACTCAAAGCAGATGACTCTATCAGACACAGGTCCTGTGAACATCCAGATCTCATCCACAAGTCCCTGCTTTTGCCTCTGCCCTCCAGTTAGCTAGTTCATCACCACCAAACTCATCACTTCTAGTTGTCCCCTTCCAGCTACCATTGTCAAAAGTCTAGCTCTCTGTTGAGGCTTTTTGTAGTTGCCTGCAGCTACTGTGAACTGGGTTCCTGGAACAGAAGCTGAGGGATGGATGGGGAAGCAGCGAAAAGAACGAGGGCCAGGATGATAGTTTACCGAGGCCAAAGTTTAATGGAGGTCTGACAATTTAACAGCTTGGGCGAGCCCCTCCTCCCAGACTCCTGGGTGAGTTCCCAGAACTGATCTGGTTGTTTGTTGGGTGTTGGCTCCACTGCTCAGGCAGCTGGGCAGGTCACCTGCTTAATTCAGGAATTCATAGACCTAGAGGAACAATGAACTTCACCTTCACTCTGAGCACTCCACCCTAGGTGGAGCAGCATCCTGAATAGCACAGGAATCCCTGCTCAACAAAGGCTGGGAGAAGAAGTTCACCTTGATCAATGTCAAGTTCCTACCATGTGGCATGACACCCTGTTATGGCTCTGTACAGCTTTTAGAAAGCTTCCCATGTAAGCTATGTAAGAGGAGAAGCCTATCTCTTCCTTGGACTCTGGGGATTTGGAGTCTCAAACTATCTGGGAATGTAGAGACAAGCAGTCAGCCTGGTGCATGATGGGTTAGCTCAGGCAAGCAGTCATCCTGGTGCATGATGGGTTAGCTCAGACAAGCAGTCAGCCTGGTGCATGATGGGTTAGCTCAGACAAGCAGTCAGCCTGGTGCATGATGGGTTAGCNCATGATGGGTTAGCTCAGACAAGCAGTCAGCCTGGTGCATGATGGGTTAGCTCAGACAAGCAGTCAGCCTGGTGCATGATGGGTTAGCTCAGACAGCAGTCAACCTGGTGCATTATGGGTTAGTTCAGGCAAGCAGTCATCCTGGTGCATGATGGTTGTCTCAGACAAGCAGTCAGCCTTGTACATGATGGGTTGGCTTGTCCCATGCTTTCATCCTAAAGATACTGAAATACAACTGGATTCATCAGAAAGTAAGCAGGAACCTATAAGGATAATGGATACCTGAGTAAAATCAGTACAAAGCTATTCTCTTCTGAGGAACTGCCTCTTTATTCCCCCCAGACAAGGCTTGCTTTGTAGAATTGCTTAATGGCTTTTATGATTTCTGTACTAGACAAATATTCAT
>BDUI01000353.1:195733-206529 GCA_002335545.1 Apodemus speciosus | reverse complement strand
GTATATAAAAGCCCCTTCCGCTGGACACTCCTTATCGAATTCCTCTGACCCTGCGTGGTTATGATTCGATCCCAGTACACTGGTTCCCCCCCCCCCCAATAAAAACCTCATGCGATTGCACCGAGACCGTTTCTCGTGAATGATGTGGGGTGTCGCCTTCCGAGGGATGGGGTGCAGGGTGCACCCCCGTGTTTTCTTCAGGTCTTACAACTGCAGTAAAGGCCTGTGGGTCCTGTAGTCCCTGGCAAAGTCGCTACTCCAGTGGTATGAGTGTGAATCCCTAAGGATTCCAAATCTTTGCACTGCACTCCCTGTTGTGTGGGATTTGTTAACTCCTAGGCTTTTGTTTTATACTGTGTGCAAATGGAAATCTGTGTGGCCAGGCAGAGTTACAAACATTAACTATGGTTCCCCGAGAAGATTTTCCCTTGGCATTTTTATTTCATCACAGGAAATTCTATATTTCAGTGCATTAGTTAATCAAAAGATTCAGTGGATGTTATAGTCAAAGCCATTTAGAGTCTGGGAGAAAGTGGAGACTGCAGTGAGGATTTGTCACAGTAGCTTCTCTCCTTCCGTCCCTCCCCTCCCTCTACCCCCTCCCTTTCTCTGTCTCTACTACCTTGTAAAGCCCCTCCACATGCCCTGAATAAACTCTATACTATACCATCATGTGGCTGGTCCCTCAGGGGGAAGAGACACAGCCTCATCACGCAAAGGCACCCCTTCTCCCATGCCTGACTATACCTCCACCGAAACATATCCCTCTATCTTTTTATAAAAACATGAACTACAACCAAGCGTTTAGAAGAGAAGCTTTTTGTTCAAAAAAGGGGGGGGGGGAACAGATAAAAGAAGACTCAGAAAGCAGGGAACTGAAAAGAGCCTGGAAGGAGGAGGAGTACTGGGATAAACAGTAAGTAGAAACAAAAGCAAATTGCTAGCTGATACCTGCGGGCAGAGGGAGTGGCTTGGCCCTGGGAAAAGGGGGCGAGGTGGGGGTGGGTGGGTAGCTAAGTAATTAAGACCTGCAGAGGATATTTCCCCTCAGGAACATAAATGATGTTCCTCCCTTGAGGTTTTCAGTGTGTGACCCTTGGATCTCTGTCAGTAAGCTTGTGTTCAAACTCCTGAGCTGGTACCTACATCACTGTAGTGTAAGAAGTCTTCCACACATTTGCACACTAATGTTTCAGACGCCTGACTACGACCTTGTCCCTTCTGGTACAAAGTCTATGCTGAAAGGGTAGGTACTTTCTTATGGACAGCGAGAGAAAATCAGGTAGGAATAGAACGGGACAAACAAGATGATGGTGGGGAAAGAAGTCTTCTCTCTCGCTAATTGCCAGTGGAAGGGGCTAAACAATAAGAAGGCACCCTCCACCCCGCGCCCGCACCTGCCCTCSTGTTTTAATTAGTATGTATTTATTGTATGTAGTGAGGAGATTCACAAGAACATGTGAAACTTGTTCCCGCAAGTGTATAATGTACTTTGACTGTATTATCCCAGAAGGACCATCTTCTCTTCTACTACCCCCATCCAGTAGGTAGTTTTCCTTTTGGTTCTTTGAGAAAAGGTTTCTCTGTGTAGCTCTGGCTGTCCAGGAATCACCTGGAAATCACAGCTGGTTTCTTTCTTTTTTTTTTTTTCTATTCTTGTATTTACAGTGACCCCAGAACAATCAAAAATGCAAAATACTCAGAATCCTAAACAGATGATTCCAAAAGTCCAAGAGTGCTAAGGTACTTGGCAGAAGTTTTGAGGATCATATCTTTGTGGAAGAGATCAGCCAGATCCACTTATTCAGAAACAGTCCAGGGCATTCATGAGATGGCCCATGAGAGGAGCCCTCTGAGCCTCTAAGTTTTAATAGCTGAAACATGAATTCTTTCATTCATTGAGTTAAGATATATTGAGGTCCTGTATAAGAAACTACACTAGAAAATTCAATAAAATTGACAAGTTTGGCGTAAGAGAACATGAGCTAACACTTATTAACTATTTTGTTCAACGAACTATTTCTAAGACCTCCATATACTGGATTGCTACATTATTGTATGACTAATTATTTGAAAAATTAGTAAAAACTACTATTTGATTTTGTAGGTGGAAAGTAAAATTGTACAATTTATTCAGATTGCTCCTTGTGGACATATTACAACATAGTAAATATGGTATACAAAGAACCTACCTTCAACATTTTGCCAAACAGAAAAGAACTTGAAGTATTTCCCCTAATATCAGGAACAAAACAAGGATTCCCCATTCCTGTTCAATATAGTTCTGGAAGGCTTAGCTTAGGTAAGATAAATGAAGGAGATAAGGGTATATAAATAGGAAATGAGTATCTCTATTTGCTGATGATATGATATGATAAAATAAATAAAATATACTGAAGACTCCGTTAGAAAATTCCTGTAGTTTATAAACATATGCAGCAAAATAGCAGTATATAAAGTTAACACCAAGAAACCAGTTGCATTCCTATATACAAATGACAAACATACCAAGAAAGAAATTAAGGAACCAATAATCCTATTCACAATAGCCTCAAATTTATATTCCTGTGTGTGTCTGTGTTTAACACACTCATTCTATGAACAAATCAGCCATTAATATCTAGAGTCCAAATCATTTAAACTATCTAATTCCATGGGGGCTCTGTTCTCTAGCCAAATACCATGGGTTAAACAATGAGTTTAACTAAGTTTGGCTGTGCATGACTGTCTTTCCAGAATTCTGGAGATCAAGGCAGTGGGACGTGAGTTCAAGGCCAGCTACATATCAAGTAAAAGCCTATCTTGAAAAAAAAATGAATTTAAGGAGGGAAATAATCCAGAAAGATCGGTGAGCAAGATCAGATTCAGCTGTTTTTCCCCTGTAACAAACCTTGCTTGAACCCATTTCTTAGATAACTCCTTAGATAAATGCCTTGTTAAATAATAACCAGTAGTAGTTACCTTAGAGTGGCCTGATTCTATGATGAGAACTGTAAGTATGCAATCATATTTAATGGAATAATATATGTCGCATTTAATCAGGCACTTGATGGGACCACTATTGGTTCATCTTACTGAAGAGAAAGCTAAAGCTTGAAGAGGTAATGCATAGTTTCCCAGAAGGAGTCAGGGTTTCAAGTCATTCTCTTGAAATTCAGAACCATCTCATTTCAGTGACCAGTTAGTGCCAGTCTCACTTGGTGCTGAATAAAAGAGTAACTGGGCTGGGAACCACAATCTGCTTGTAAACCCGCTCTAAATTTCAAGGCTTCGGTAAGCACTGCAGGATATAATATTGGAGCCAAAATCATGGGCTGTGTTTATCTCTGGATCAGGCTYTACCATTCACCATCCTAAACAGCCTAAGTCCTTGGAGCAAGACAAACCCAGAACTGTAATTTGGATAGTAACCTAGCAGCTTCATTACTATATATGAAAGCTAAGCAAATAACAACACATAGAAATTCTAATTTTAAAATTAAGAAAAAGAAACATTTTAAAACTAAAATAGTTCACTTTCTTTTGCAAGTACTGAATAAAATTTTCTTCTAAGCCAAAACCCAGTATTTCTTTAACTCCTGACCCAGGCCATCTGCCACAGCCCCTAATGGCCTCAAGGAGTCAGCTTCCTCAACAAGCATGCGTGCACAAAGGACAAGGAACAGCAGAACAGTTTTCCTGTTCTTCTTCCTACTTCTAACTTGACGGACACCATGCTCTCGGCACTCACCAACGAAATCTCACAGCGTTTGGAATATTGGGTCACTTCTCATTCAATCAGACAAAATGAATGAGCAGTTGGAGTCAAGGAGCACCCCTCTGAAAA
Source organism: Apodemus speciosus (assembly GCA_002335545.1). Classification (NCBI taxonomy): domain Eukaryota; kingdom Metazoa; phylum Chordata; class Mammalia; order Rodentia; family Muridae; genus Apodemus; species Apodemus speciosus. Next base: position 202,703 of record BDUI01000353.1, on the reverse strand, counting down.
GCTCATAAACCCTAGAGAGTTCAGCACTTGAGGCATGAGATGGACCCCACTGACTTCACAGATTCCTCGAGTCACAATGCTCCTCAACTGTCCTTGGAAAGGAGTTTCAGCAGCATGAAGATTTTAGTTTGGATATAGTCAGGAATCCTTAGTATTTTGGCTTTTTAAGAAGGAAAACATATATTTCTGTTCCCTTTCAAAAATAAAAAGCAAGTAATAATAAAGCTGGGGAATCAACTTTATGAGTTCAGGTGTCTATCCATGGACAACTCAGTCTTTTCCATATTTCCCTCTTACATTTCTTACTATATATAAACAAAGTAAACAAACAAACAAACAAACAAACCTCATAGGCCCCCAGCTCTTCTCTTGGACACAATTGGATGAATCTCCCATATGTTAGGTCTATTTGACCTTAACAAAACTAAATGCTCTTGGAAGTACCTGTAGAAATATGTTCTGCTCATCAACTAGAAATGTGATTCTAGCAGGTGAGGGTACTGGGGTGGGGGAGGGAAGAGGCAAGTGTCGACAAGTTGGAAGCCTCTCTAATTTTTGACACCTGTTTGGAAACTAGCTTCAAATCTTAAAATGCCGCCAATGCAAAAATTCACTTGCCCTAGTTCCTGATCTGATTCTGCATTCTGGTTGCCTAGATACAGATGTAAACAAAACTGCTTCTCTGCCTGTGGAAGAACAGCCTTATCCACCTGATGGCCCCCTTCCTGGCTCAGTCAGTGACCAAGAAAAGAAAGCAAGTACTTTCAGATATTCATATTAAGAGTGGAATGCTTTGTTCAGTTGCTTGGAAGCKGGGGGTTGTTTAGAGCTTGAAGGAATCCCAGAAGAATGACTGTTTTTCTGCAGTTCCTGTTCTGTTTTGAGAAAGTGACAGAGCAGTGAGGTTACCGTTAAAAATAATAATAATAATAATCTCAGTTTCTAATATCTTAACTGGACTGATTTTTAATATGGGGCTAAGTTTTTTAATTTGATAATGATTTATTATGATAAAGATTCTTTAAAAAAGAGAATGGTTATATGCAATGTTTCCTTTTGTAGTACTTTGCATTAATGATAAACACCTTGCAAAGCAAGTTGTGTTTTGSACTTTGGTAGGTCTAATAACACCCGAGCAGTATATACAGACTCTTTTTATGAAAAAGGTAACAGAAAGCCAGCATGACATCAAGCACTGGCTTCAGGTCTCTGTGTTAGATTGGATGATAGCTTAACCTCAGTCTCCTCTTAGAGAAAATAGGTTAGTTAAGCCTTGCTTTGGTTGTGCATTCCAATGAGCTTCTTAAGCATTCACAAGCAAACAGGCTCAGTGTATAATGATCACATGGTCCATTGCTTCACCAATCTTCCAGTTCTTCACCTATAGAAAGAWTCATCTTGAATTTGTTAAAGGAACTTCTGTCACATATGATGAAAGCAATGATACTGATCTCATACTGATCTCATAGAGCTATTAAAACAACAGAATCACTATATATGAAAGGATTTCATAGAATAAGAATTAACAATATTTTGAAATGCACTGTGAACAGATGAAAATTGGCTCATGTAAAAATCCCATAAATAAGAAAGTTATTTGTGAAGTAATTTTTACATATAACCACATCTTAGCACCTAAGAATACATTGAAAAAGCATATACATATATACACACTATACCTCCAAAGGGAACAGGATGAGAATATCCTAGTCGTTCATTTCCTTTGGATACACTCCTTCCCCTTGAGGTTCTTTGGAGCGGTGAGATGTCTGGTGTGAAGTCAATGATAAGTTCAGGACTCAGAGCATTTGCAGTAGGAAACAGTAGTGAGAAGATGTGCTAAGGTAGAAATCTGGTCAGAACCTCTAGAGATAATGGACGGTATCCAGAACACAAATGTGTACATAGGCACCAGAGTATTCTCTAGGGCCATGGTTCTCAACCTTCCTAATGCTGTAAATCTATGTTACTATAGAACTACTATAGAACTATATTACTATAGTTCCTAATGTCCTGGTTACCCCAACCATAAAATTATTTCATTGCAAGTCTATAACTATAATTTTGATACTGTTATGAATTGTAATGTGAATATTTGATATACAAATATTCCCAAAGGAGTAATGACTCACAAGTTGAGAAACACTGCTGTAGGGGAAGTCTGAGCAAGGGCACATCTAACCTCTTGCAGACCCTAATTCACAATATGTGAGGGGCACTGTACTCTCTTAGAAGCTCACTGGCCCCATTCTGAACAGCTTGGAGCCTGTTCTGATAGTTTCCTGCTAACTGTGCTGGATCAAACCATCATGCCACTACAAATTTTCTTGATAATAGAGTTGCCTAGTTTTCAAAAAAATGTTTTTAGAGGAGGGGGATTTACAATTAAGTGTCTTGGCCCTAACCCAGTAAATGGTTGATTTCATTAAACAAGCAAAAGAAATAATTTCTGAATATTTTTCTTAAACTCTGAATAATTTCTTAATATTTCATTTTGTTTTATTATGCAGCAATAGAACCCAAGTAAAGTATCCAACAAACATACCTTGCTTAATTTGTTAAGTGAAGAAGAATATGTATTACTTACATTCCCTCCACTGAATCCAACCCAGTGACTGGCTATTAAAATTAGAATAAAACTTGCTGATTTTAAATTTTAAAAAGTATATTAGACCATTAGTTGTTTTCCATATACAGAAATAGTGAATATATTTGGTATCTTTTCTTCCTCATAGAAATGTTAGCAAATTATTATCCTTTGGAAGGAAAGAGAACCTTCTAGAAGCAGCAAAACAGTGAATTAGAAGCTTTCAGCTAAGTGGTCATATAGCTAACTTGTTTTATGCTACTAAATTATACATGTAGCTGTTCTATGCTTTTATTTCACATCTATAATAATCTGACATCTAGAGTTTTTAGAGTATAAAATTACTTAAATTGACTAGCTTTCTTGTGTGGGGCTGTTTTGAAAATTARCTGGCTCCCCTAGGAAATTACTATGTCAGGAGCAATTCATTTTCCTTGGACTTCTTTCCAAACCCAGTCAGTAATCAGTGGAGCTTTCATTTAGCAGTTTCCATCTAGGAATGATGTATGGCTTTAACTTGTAAAACCTTTCCTGATGTGTTAGTAGACCTATGAAGCGAAGCTCTTTAGGAGTACCCCAGAACCTAATTTCAGTTTCAGTTAGTATCAATGCAAGCATGACATAGGCAAACTGTGGTATATATTTTATTTAAAATAAAAACATTTATTTAAAGACAAGATGTTTGAAGAATAGCCCACCACAGCATCACAGGATATGTTTTGAATATGTCACCTCTGTTTTAGGTAAGATTATCTCCAGCCAAAATGTCAGCTAAGAACTCTACAGATCTAGTTGAATATGTTGACAAGTAAGTCTATAAGCTAAGTCTATTTACTACATTTAATGACTCAGTAGAGATTAGAATGGCTGAATGAAACCTTTCAAATCATGTAAGTAGTTCTCTGCTCTCAGAAAAGTCTGAACAACCTCAGACAGACAAAGCTCACTGTTTCTAAAAAAACATGGTGTTACTCTTTAAGTGACTTCATAAACTCCTGAAGATTTGTGGGAGAAATAATACAACTGGGGCCAGAAGTGACACATAATACAACAGATAAATAACTCTAACTTTCAAAATAAGCCAAGCAGATCCATTGACACTGTGACATAAAAACAAAACAACAGCAAAAAACAAAAGCCAGGAAACTTGAGACATTTTAATTATCAGAAAAAAAATTGACTCTTTAAAAAAATCAAATTCCACTACATTCCCACTTATAATGCTATACTTGGAGCCTATTGGAGTGACCCACAGAAACTGGATAACTCTGGGTCTTAGGACACAACTAACTATTGATAGGTGCATATTGTTCAAAACACCCCAGAATTCTGTTTTAGGGGAGGAGTTTCAGAAGCACTGTATCCGGGCTGGAGCTGTCTTCTTCTCTTCATGGAAGGGCTATTGTCCGGACTCCCATTAATAGCTTCAAAGCAGTTTCTTCTTGGCCTTTGCACTATTGTTCTCAACTCTGGATTTGGGAAATGTTGTTCTTTTTTTTTCCACTTACAAAGATGAGAAGTTCCTGGTGTCTACTGCAGCTGTAAATAATCCAGATTCTATAATATGCATTCTAACCACAGGAGAGATGTGACCAAATAAACAAAATGAGTCAAGGAGAAGAAGCATCATAAATAGTAGACTGATTTTTAAAGTCATCTTTGACAATGAAAATTACGAACTTTTAAATTCTGCTGTTCTCAGCCAAAATGAAGTTAATTCATTTCAGCACTCCAGTGTTTCAGTTCTTTTCACACTTTGCACACCCTGCAATTGCTCACGTGAGTATGGATTTACTATTTGTGAGGGTAGAGATCCAAACAGGAGAAATGATTTTTCTTAGTGTTTAAAAGTGTGCCATTACATAAATGAACTAAGAACAATGAGTAGTATTCCACGAATTAGTTAAAGGACATATTAGCTAACTTTAGCATCCTAGAAAAAAGAGARTTGTTTCCACCTGTTTGCATGTGACAAATAGAAATTAGAACCATTGCTCTGACCTTCTGAGATAATTCCAGTTGGAAGACAGAGTGACCTATGTTCCAGGGGATATGAGAATAAACTCCTGGGGAAGGATAACAACCTTACATTTTAAAACATTATCTTGGGTTTCAGGGCAACAAAAGGTTAATCACATTTATTTATGTATGTACTTTATATGTATATGTGTGCAAGCATGTGCGTCACTGTGCACATGCAGAGGCCAGAGGAAAACCTTTGGGAGTCTGGGTCTGTCCTTGCATCTGTGGGTTCTAGGTTACCAAGCTTGACAGCAAACACCTTTAGTTATCTTATCCAGTTGCATTTCAGCAAAGTTAAGACAAAGATTGCCTGCTCCCAGCATTCACTTCTACCCCAGTTCACATCCACAACCCACCTCTCAGTACTAAGCTGGGTGCCTGTTACATTCACTGCCTGAGATGGGTAGGTCGATGGTGCTCTTCCCTCCTATTCCCTCACACTACAGCCTCAAACACAGTGGCTCTGCAACCTTATGCTTTTTAATAGCTCGGCAGTTGTCTATCATTGTGCATCGACTATCAATTTTTGATGGCAGATACAATGTAGAGGAAGGCAGGTGGCAGGGGCAGGGCACTGAATTGGATGAGCTTCATAACAGAAGTGCTTATGGGGTGCTGACTAGCAGAAAAACAAAATGACATTCAGACATTGCAACTATCACTGCAGAATTTTGAATTGACATATTTAATAAAACAAACTCAACTTTTCTTTCTTTAAATAACTGTACGCTCTAAATCACCAATTGGCAACAGATGTACTGGAATGCAAATGAGGCACTTGACAAGTGAAGGTCATTGTCCATTCATTGGACTACCTTAGTATGCATTACACAGCTTCAGGGATTCATCCTTATAGACATTTATCAATATGTTTAAGGGTAGTATTCAAAAAATGTACTAATAAGCCCCCCAGAGAAAAACTTGAGTTACAAAAGAGATCATATCTAGTCTATGAAAAAGTTCAGCTTAGAGAAAGGGATACTGAAGAGGCTGGCCAACTGACTGTTCATGGAGACTTTCTTGGCCTGTCAACTGTAGTAAAACCCACAAAATTATCTATATGCGATAATGTTAGGCCACATTAATAACACATGTGTGGGGCAGCAGAATGTTTGCAAGTATTTATAGGACAATGGTGACGGTGTCATCCTATTAAAGGCAGCAAATAGCTCTAATGTGCATATTGGTTTGCTAATCTGAAATTAGCAGACGTGCTGACTGTATGACCCTGTACATATGCTCATGTATACGGAATGAACTGAAGAGCACCAACGTCTTGTTTCTTATTGCYTTTCTCCTGCTGGTAGAAAGCACACTAGTGGAGTCCAGGGCTCCCATAGCGAACTCTGGAGTCCACAGCTGCTCAACTGGCTGTAATAAAGAAAACCCCCTTCCCCTCGCTAGTCAGTTTCTGCCTTCTGTGTAAGAGAGTAGGGTTTCAATTGATCAAAGATGAGCTCTTGATACTTCTTAATTAATTCTGCTCATGATTTTCATCCATATTTTCCTATGTAATAAACTAGGTTGTTAAAATTTTGAATAGAAAACAAATTCTGTACATGAATCTCTTACATTTATTTAATTGACTATCCCACAAGGAGATAATATTTTTTCTTATCGTGGAATCAGATGTTTTCTGAGGTCCCTTCTAATCCTTCAGAAGCTGGTTATTACTTACTAGTGTATGCAAGCTCTGGGCTAGGCACTTACAAAGTCACCAGTGAACAAATTAGACAAAGATTCCCAYTTTCACGCACTTTTGATTCCAGATAAGGAAGAGGCACAGACTGCTGGTAAGCCTGCCAAGGTAATTTTTGCTTACTGTTAGCATTTGAGACCAGGATATGGGCAAGGACAAAATTTATCAGGCAGGAATATAGAGGGGTGAAGATGGTTGGAATAAGAAGGCTAGAAATATAAACACATCTTGATAATATCAGATATATGGACTTTCCATTCTGCCTTGCCTAAGGTGAAAATTCTAAGTTTCCTAAATCAATAGGAGGCCTGARGAAAAAAGTTATACCGTATATGTCTACAACTCTCTCGAGGGTACATTTTGGGAAGGCAGGGGTCTGGTTGCTAGTCAGAGAGTAATTAAAATTGAAATAGATAAAATGTTCAATGCATCAAATAGGATAATAAAGAATATAAAAATCACAAAAGAATGCCTGTCACTGTCCTAAGAAGACATGGTAATGACTATCTTCAGACCCTCTTTGCCACATTCTCACAAGGAGAATTCTTAATAGCCATTATATCAGAATGTGACCTCATTTGAAAGTAGGGTCATTGCAAGTATTGCTAAGATGAGGTCACTGTGGAGCGAGAATAACGCTTGCTTGTAAGAATGTGGTGTCT
>BDUI01000353.1:110515-121423 GCA_002335545.1 Apodemus speciosus | reverse complement strand
TTTGATGTTGGCTACCGGTTTGCTGTATATTGCTTTTACTATGTTTAGGTATGGGCCTTGAATTCATGTTCTTTCGAAGACTTTTAGCATGAAAGGATGCTGAATTTTGTCAAATGCATGATCAAGTAGGCTTCATCCCAGGGATGTAGGGATGGTTCAATATATGGAAATCCATCAATGCAATCCAATACATAAACAAACTCAAAGAAAATTTTATTTTCAAAATTATCACAGGATATGACTAGGTAAGTGACAGAAAACTATAATAACCAATGGAAAGATGAAACTGCTTACCTTCACTCTCAAAAACTCAAAGGAGCTCAGATACCATCTTCAGGTTGGCAGACAGTGAGTGGATAATACTGCATGGACATGTGGGAGAAATAAAGGAAAGCTCTCATCAAGCGCTGGTGAACTTATAAACTGGTACAATGAATTAGAGGGCAATCTGGAAGCATCTATTAAGTAGTCTCTTTTCTTTTCCCTTCATCTATTACACACAAACAGGCTCCCCAATGCCTTGTAAAGATATATCCAAGACTCATTCTGGAGCTGAAGAAACTTTGATGGTTACACAACAATTTAACTTCCGTTCAGGGGACACTGGAGGACTGGACCTCTTTCCCCTTCCATTATTCCATTTAAGTTCACTCAAAACTTTTTACCAGCATGAATGAGCTTCCTCTTTTGAGAAAAGGTCAAGACAGACATGGCTCTTATTCCACCTCAAATGCTTTTGCTTAATCATTTAGGAAATGCGAAGCTCCTCTCTCCACAGACACAGGCTAATGCCGAAGCACTGGAACTCTGGGATCATATACAGAATATATGATTAGTAGCTCATGTGCTTTTTGAATACTAGTACCATTTGCACCGTCTTGGATAATGTAAGTCCTGCTGTCTCCCAGCATGTTTTCCCTGTATTAAAAGCTGCTCTTGAAAAATATTCTGGAAATCTCCTGCCATTAGTTGTAGTAGTGACTTTTTGGACATAAGATCCAAGCACAGAGTGAGAGAAGTGTGACTACATCAAATAAAAGATTTCCACATAGCAAGACAACAACATAATGGAGCGACAGCATAAGGGAAGGGGAGACACAGATGGCCTAGTGGATGAGAACATCTGCTGCACAAGTATGAAGACCTGTGTTGAGATTCCAGCATCCACAAAAAAAGGTGGCATGTCCATACCAGCACTTGTAGGGGCCAAGACAGAAAGTTCACTAGAGCAAGCTGACACCAGTACCACCCCAGGTTCAGTGAAAGACCCTGTCTCAACTGAAAAGGCATAGGATATTTGATGTCCTCTTCTATCCTTAAATGTCTACACAGGTGTGGGGGGGAAAAGGCGCGCGTGAGGGTGTGTGTGTGGGGGGGATGTCGTGGCAGGTCCTTGTGGCAGGTGGTGGGTGTGTGGGTGTGTGTGGGGGGAACAGGCAGGCAGAGCCAGCATAGGGAAAACTTGCAGGCAGTGTCTGCCTGTCTCTCTCTATAGAGAGAAGCTGCCTGGCTAGCAGGGAGTGTGTGTGTGTGTGTGGGGGGGGTCTTTGCTCAGAAGGCATTGCTGTTCTGGCATGGGCCTCATGGGTATCTGGCTGAGAAGAGGCTGGATCCTTTCCTGGGGCTGGTAACCCTGAAGCCTGACCCATGCTCCTATGCGGTGGGTTTTGATAAGAAGAGATAGTTCATAGTTTTAATGTGTTACTATAGAAAAGTAGGAAAAGGAGATAGAGAAGGGAAAAAGAGATAGAGAAGTAAAGAAAGAGAAGATATAGGGATGAGAGCTGGCCATGACCATGTGGAAAGAGGGGAAACAGGGAGGCAGGGCAAGGAGGAGAGAAAAAATGAGGGGGGATAAGAGAGCAAGGAGGGGCAAGGCTCTTTTTATAGTGGGCTGGGTAATAGCCAGGTAACTGTGGGGYGGGGAAAATGTGGCTGTAGTCAGGTGACTGTAGGGGTGGAGTCCAGCCAGAACACTAAGGGCCTGGGGCGTGGCCATACGTGACTGATGGTCATAGGATTATGGAATTGAGTCAGCAGTCTGGGAGCATGACTCACTGGTTCCGTCCCTTGTAGAATGTTCTACTGGGTCTCTGGAGTAAGCCTTGCTCAACCAGGCCACAGACTGCCTTAAAGGGTTCCACACATGAGTCCATGCATACACACCTCAATACAAACACACACACACACACACACACACACACACACACACACACCTGTAGAAAATATGGCTGTCCTTTAGCATCATGATCTATACATGTTGAACTCATGTAGAATCATGTAGCATTTGTTGAAGACCTATGCAGATTCTTTTATTTGTTCCTATATTGCACCTTGCTACTAAGGTCTACCATGTTTGCTACTAAGGTCTACCTTGCTACTAAAGTCTACCATATCCAGATGGCTCCTCTGAACAAAATGGAGGACTCCTATTTCTTACCAGGGCTTCCTCTTCTCTGCCTGATATGGGGAACCTAACCCCCAATCTTCTGCCTGAGGAATTTCACATTGTCCTTGGCAACTTCCTCTTTCCTGATAAGAATCTGCCCAGCAAGCACAAGGGATTCCTAAAATGCCTCTTCATTCAAATGAAGCATTCGTAGTACTTTAAACTCCAGCCAATGAAACTTCACCTTAACAAGAATGCCTTCCCATTCTTGAAGGTTTATATATAGCCCTTGTCCAACCCAAATAAAGGTATGTGCACAAGCTGAGATCATGTAAGAGAGCTAAGGTATGTGCACAAGCTGAGATCATGTAAGAGAGCTGTTTCAATAAAATCATCAGAGAATCCCCTCCCTACTCCAGGCTGGCACTCACTCCCAGCCAGACCAGGATCCTGCAGGCCCCGCCCGTTCTGGTTCCAGCCCGGTGTGTAGTGATGCCTGGACATACTGAGAGGAAGGGAATGGAGCATGTGAAACCACAGGAGGAACCCCAGCACAAATATCACATTCCTATGTTGGAATGACCCCAAGTTTTCAAGCATGCTACACATATGCTGCATAATTCAGCCACATCCCTGGCCATCCATGCTCTTCAAACCTCACTAGATCACTGCAAAGTCAGAATGTCAGTGCTATATAGTTTTGCTAAACCTCTTTTTCTTCTGGCAGGGGTAGTGGGGATGATAACAAAAAGAAGTACATGTTCTATACAGTTCAAATTTTAAAATACTTTTTAAAAAAAAAAAAAGTAAGGACGTTACAGACTGTGGAAAGGGCAATAATTACATTTGCAAATGCATGGGCAATGCTGTGATGGGAACTAAGGCCAGCGGAGTGGAGTGAGCAGTCTRGAGAACGAGACTAAATACATGAACTTCAAGAAGTTCCGTATAGTCAGAGCCTAACRTGTGTCCTTGGGAGATGGGGAGAGAGCTGGGGAACATTGAGGATGTGGGGGATCAACCACAAAGCCGTCGTAATGTTGAGAAACTGGGCTTTATCCCAAGGGCCCATAATAGGACCCAAGCGATTTACATAGGAGAGTACTTGAAATTTGCACTTGAGATTCCTTTGCCTGGAGTGTGCAAAGACAGAGACCAGACAGGGAGGAGGAAGCACAGTTGGGCTGAAGGAAAGAGAAATGACGGCTGCAGGGCAGGGGCTGTGTACTCAGGGGTATCCAGTATATAATTATATATTCTGGGCACAGTCAAAACTGGGAGCCCAGTGGTTAATAAGGAAAATGGGGCCTAGATAAAAATCCAGACTATGAATTTAGCTTTGCAAGTCACCAGCAAAGGAATTGTGAGTGGGAAAGATCTGCCTGAGCATGAGTACCATGGGTCTAGGGGCATGGATACTCTAAGAGGAAGAAGGTGAACATGAAGTGTGAAGAAACAGGCATGCCCAGGTCATCAGCAATGGAGTAGAAGCAGCACAGTAGGTGAGAGGTTGTGACTGCATGTCACTGCCTGCAGATGGTGGCAGTGGCTCATTTACCATTCCTTTGTCCTTGCTGTAAGGTAGGACCCAGCTACCAAAGATTACCCACCCTTCCAATGTAAATTTGCAAGCACAGAATGACAACTTAAATGCTTTCTTAACTCCTATTTCATAAATAAATGCAAGTCTTTTCAGACACACAGAGGGTGATGAGTTCTTCAGAGAGGCAGAGCTGCCGAAAGGAAGCAGGAGAGCTAGAGCGCCTGTGCACTGTCCCGAAAGACTTTTCTCCCTTTGTTGGATCTTGTAACAGAGTCATGACATTTTCTCCTCCTTTGGTAGAATGTAGTTATTTCATTTTCAGAAGGTATATGTACACATGACAAAAGAGAATCTGAAATGACTGGTAGACATGACTATGTCATGAGCCAGGTCTACTTTAACAGTCTCAGAAAGAAATGGGGGGAATCTACTAGTTGTCAGAGAATTTGAGGGATATTGAGTGCTACAAACCCCAAATTTAATCCTGTGCCACAACTACCATTCTTGTGGTTTTGAATTTGTTCTGTAATTTTGGCTTTCTCATATTCAAATGGGACAATAATACTGTACCTRCCTTGAAGGTTATTGAGAGATGAGAAAGAACATTTTGCCAGGGATTAAAAACTGCTCAAGGAAGTCTAAATGGATTCATACTAGATACTAATCAAAACAGATCAAACAACTTATTAGGTCAGTTTACTAGATGAAGTCAGGATTTGAACCCACCAGTCCAGAGAACTTAGTTTAAACAGCAATTTTTGTTTTTTCTTTAAACATAAGCAGATTACCTTCCATTAGAGTCTGATCTAGTGAAGACTAGACATTTACTATTAATAAACAGCATTTGACTTTTCCAACGAAAGACAAGGCCCAYGGCATTCTTTATATAGCCCAGACTCAGATCATTAAGAATATCTGTGCTTACAAGACTCATTTAGTATGAATGAAAAAAAATACTTCAGCTCTTACTAATCCTAGCAAAGGAGAGAAGTAGAAAGAAAACAAAATAGACATTTCTTCTGGACGGCCTGCAGACAAACTATTTCCTAATTTTAGAAGCAGTTTCTTCAGAGGAAGGGTTAACAGTTGAAGAGGCTTTATATACATTGTTTCCATAAGCTGCTAATGCCAATCTGTAAGACATCCTGTTTCCTCCCTTAACAAACTCCATCAAAGGGAACACAACAGCTCTTATGTCAAGCAGCAGCCAGAGAAGTTCCACATTGCGCTCATAAGATGAGTCCAGGGATAGAGTTCAAACGGGCAGTGTCTACATGGCACTGGACAAACCCACACTTCTGCAGCCCAACCAGCCCTGGGTCACGGGCTTTTTGTCCCCCTCTCTTATACAGTCTACCACTGAAGTGTTTTAAATAAAAGATTTGCACACATTAATGACACCAACACAATATCATCTAGAACCGTAGGATGGGCAAATAGAAGAATAATGAGGAAAGGAACACACGCATTGGCATTGTAGTGCAGAGACCATTCAAAGCAGTCCAGTGCTTAGGTACTGCAATCCAAGGCTCAAAAGAACGTTGGTAGACCTTAGGAATAAGCTAGAAAACACAGAGAAGAATAAAATCTATGAGATCACCAAGGATTAAATCAAACAACTTGCTCACTTTGGCCTTCATTTTCTATAAGATTCAGAACTGAGTCCATATTCTGTATCACTACATAAATTCACATTTACTAAGTGGTTGCTATGGAGGGCATGGCTTTCCTCTTCATGTTCCTCTCTAAAACTCAGGTTGTGCCAAATGGTTATGGTACATTCTTAATACAGCTTGTTAGGATAACAAAGGCAGAACCTCCCCCACACCCCMACCCACATTTCTTTGAATTACAGCAGTGAAGAGAAATAGCTGCAATTACAAATGATTTTTTAGATAGATTCTACTTGCCTAAATGGACACATTTAAAGGTGAACCTCTCTGATCCTTTTGTTCCCACTCTAAAGTAGGAAAATGTGCAGCACAAAATGATGTGAGATTAAAAGAGTTTGGCACACAGTAGGCATTCAACCTATTTCTCCCCATGGGTTCTTGGGTACTGAAGGCCTGTGGCTGGAGCAAATGACTGGCTATTATGTCAAGATACTCTATTTTATTTCAGTTTTTCTAGAAGCTACTTGACTTTGAATAAGCACAAAAACTTATTACTGGCTATTTCTTACTATTTGCATATTATTCAGCATTTCTCGTTGTGAATAGGAGTCTCGAGAGCTTACTTTAGAAAAGGCAATGACTTGCATAGCACTCCTGAGGCTCTGAAGCGTGCTTTCCTCCCCCCATCTCACAGCAGTGCTTATTGTCAGGTCCAAAGTGTGCCCCCAAGTTGGCAGCGCTGCTGACAATGTCTTCAATGACAAAATGGAATCAGCCCAGGCTGGACTCTGACCAGAGAAACAGAAGGACCCTCCCAGATCAAACTTACTCAGCATTCCTCACAAACATTATAATGCAGGTGTGTTTCTGTTTGTCAGGGTAAGCCTTTACTTCCTTATCCACATGCCCCTACATTCAGCTACCTCCAGTAGGGCCATCTGGTTTCCAATTAACACTAAGAGASCAGAGTCCCCATGCTAGCGCCTAGGGTGTTCTGGCCTGCACCCCACTCCCAGGCTGTTCTGGCTCACATGCTTCCCCCCCCCCTTCCTGTCCCCTTAAAACTGGCAAGGCTCATTCCCATTTGTTGTTCTTTATTGTTGAGAGAGCCTGACAGACGGACTCACAATAAACCTTTCTTCCTCACTGTCTACGGAGTGGTCCTGTTTAATTTCATTGCACCTTGCTTACACATATCAATAAAAATTTCTCTCAGCCAGTCTCCCCCTCCCCCTTTGTAACTTCTCCTTCTTTCTCCATGAAAAACCATCTGTTCCATCTGGGTTCTTTCTTGTGCCCAGACAAATTTGTGTCACAAACAAGTGAAATTAGCACTTCTAGAAATGTCTGTACTCAGAAAAATATGTAATGCGGTCTGTAAGATAACCCTTTCTTTTCCTCACTGCCACCTGGCCTTGTTCTAATTTCCAAACTTCTGAGCTCCATGTTTACAAAAACTATCTCTTCTTTTATTTTCTAAAAGCATTAAATACTGCAGATCAATTAAATCTTTTAAACTAGTCTATTGAAGTTTTCCAAAACAGTCACCACTGCCTATTATACAGCATGTTTTTCTATATAGAGATCAAACAGTGACTAAACTTTTTTGTGATCAAAGGGAGGAAACGGCATTAAAAATGTAGGGGCTTAGAGACTTAAGTTATTTAAGATTTACAAAACAATGTGAATTGTCTATTTAATGTGTGTGATCTTGTAAAACACACAACCTATTTTGGCATATTGCAAGAGTAAGCATATAACTTCATTCAACCATTCATGGATGGTGGCTTCTGTGAACCATCCTGTAAGTGAGGATAATTTTCTTTCCTAGTCTTAGATTCAAGGCCACTCCCCTACCTATTTCTGCCTTATAATAAAGGGCTTATCCTCTAAAGTTTATAGGCACAGGGGATGCAACAATTCATTCTAGTACTTTGTTTCATTCATTTTGGCTTGGAAAACTTCAGTGCCCTCATTCGAAGAATAGAATGTCACCGTTAGAAATCTAGCTAAGACCCAGAATTTATAAATTCATAGACAATTCAAAGGCCAAAAAAAAGAAAAAAAAAGATTTAGTCACAAATCTAGTCAATAATAAAACATGCTTTAGAAAATGAGAATTTCATAGTGCATACGATGTGTTTGGTCCTATCCCCCCAACCTCCCCTAACTCCTCCCAGTGCACTCTCACACTGCCCTCCCCAGACACACCAGGACCAAGTTCTCAGCCCAATGGAGAGTCCTTTGCTCTAGAGGGACGAAGGGCAAGAAATAAGAGACAAAGAAAACAGAGGACTGAGGAGAAGGAAGCTGGGGAAGGAATATTTGTCCTGGAGGGACAAAGAACGGATTCTGGATAGAGGGTGGCCTGAAGGCAAATGGCAGTTTATARAGAAAAGGGAATGTTAGGATGAGTTGTTTTATTTTGATTGGACATGTTAATTACGTGAGCCAAAAGGAGTCTTTTGGTTTTTGGACTTCAATATTTTGATACCTGGACCTTGGTGGCCAGTCGGTGAAGAAAGCGGCCCATGAGGGCACAGACTCGGCTGCTAGCTTTAGGAATGAATATATTGGCTTTTAACTGGGGGGACCGGGAGGAGGCAAAATCTATTGTGCTGTGCTGCTCGCCATGTTTGGGCCTGCTAGAGCTCTTCAACCATCAGCTGCCAACAGTACCTCAGCTAGGTGGGTAGAGGCTTGTGAACCCCTTCTGGCTCCTTGCTGGCCAGCTGACTGGCTAGGCTGTGTGCAGGCGGCCACAGCTGCCGTGTTTGCGAGTAGTGGTCCTGCCATGTCCGGAAGATGCTGGTATGCTCAGGTCGTCCCAGCCTCCCCCAGCTGTCCCCAGCCTCCCCCAGCCGTCCCCAGCCTCCGGCTCTTACTCTTTTGGCTCTCTCTCCCAAAGTGACCCTGATCCTTRGGAAGAGTGTGATGTGTTCCATCTGTGCCTGAGTAATCCAGATACTTGTTCTCTGTATTTTGGCCAGTTTTATGAGTTTTTGTATTAAAAAAAAAAATCACAATATTGTCCACTGAAATTTCTCTGGTGAGTTCTGAGATCTGCACTAATCTATAGATATAGAATATGAATTTAGAGGGTAGTTTGACAGCAAAATATTATGAGTAGATTCATCCCTTTGGTTTCAATCCATGGGATGGTTTTTGGCTAGAATTACAACACACCTTGTGGAGTGGTTCATAAATCCAATCAGAAAGGTGTTGGTTACTCCAATAAAAATTTTNAGAAAAGGGAATGTTAGGATGAGTTGTTTTATTTTGATTGGACATGTTAATTACGTGAGCCAAAAGGAGTCTTTTGGTTTTTGGACTTCAATATTTTGATACCTGGACCTTGGTGGCCAGTCGGTGAAGAAAGCGGCCCATGAGGGCACAGACTCGGCTGCTAGCTTTAGGAATGAATATATTGGCTTTTAACTGGGGGGACCGGGAGGAGGCAAAATCTATTGTGCTGTGCTGCTCGCCATGTTTGGGCCTGCTAGAGCTCTTCAACCATCAGCTGCCAACAGTACCTCAGCTAGGTGGGTAGAGGCTTGTGAACCCCTTCTGGCTCCTTGCTGGCCAGCTGACTGGCTAGGCTGTGTGCAGGCGGCCACAGCTGCCGTGTTTGCGAGTAGTGGTCCTGCCATGTCCGGAAGATGCTGGTATGCTCAGGTCGTCCCAGCCTCCCCCAGCTGTCCCCAGCCTCCCCCAGCCGTCCCCAGCCTCCGGCTCTTACTCTTTTGGCTCTCTCTCCCAAAGTGACCCTGATCCTTRGGAAGAGTGTGATGTGTTCCATCTGTGCCTGAGTAATCCAGATACTTGTTCTCTGTATTTTGGCCAGTTTTATGAGTTTTTGTATTAAAAAAAAAAATCACAATATTGTCCACTGAAATTTCTCTGGTGAGTTCTGAGATCTGCACTAATCTATAGATATAGAATATGAATTTAGAGGGTAGTTTGACAGCAAAATATTATGAGTAGATTCATCCCTTTGGTTTCAATCCATGGGATGGTTTTTGGCTAGAATTACAACACACCTTGTGGAGTGGTTCATAAATCCAATCAGAAAGGTGTTGGTTACTCCAATAAAAATTTTTAGTAGTATTACACCCATGACTGTGTCTTGCCATACTTATTGTAAGTCACAGGCATCACAACTGGGTAAGATGATTTTTCCCTCAGCAGCCTACCTAGCACCTTCCAGTACTAGGAAAAGTAGCCAGGAAACCTCCTATTCAGTACCACCTCAAATTCTCTTAAGTCCCTTGATTAAGTGTGTGGTGTCTTCAGCAATAGTATCAGCCATCTGGTTCTGCTGGGCAAACAAGAGCACTGGCCACAGTCTGCATTGTCGGGGTTGTCCAGGACCCTCTGACCAACAACGTGACCAACACCTGGCAGCTGAGTTTGTTATGTGGCAACCTATGGCATCTGGGAGGTRCACTCTTCCTTATGTAGGATGACTCCAATCAAGTCCTTTATATAAACAATGTGTGTGTGTATTTGGAAATTTTATGAAAATTACTTCTGTGTGCACAGTGATGTATGTATGTGGGGACACATGTTCTGGTGTACTTGTGGAGGTCAAAGTGTTARGTAGGGAACCTTGATACTAAGGTAACAGTCCCCTATGACTGGATGGCTTTCTGAGCTTGGTGCAAAATGGGGGACTCCTTTCCTTAGCAGGGTTTCACTGACTCTGCCTCTGTCTGGAGTGTCCCTGAACACAGGTCTTGTGTGAGAAGTCATCTTGTACAGTTAGAGCAGCATAACTCAGCACACTTTGGCTTCATGATAATTTGGTGCCCTTCCTGTTCAATTGATATAATCAATTAACTCTTTCCACTTATACCCCCCAAAAATCCTTCATATGCCGTATCCCTGAAATAGTAAGGTAGCCTCGTTTCATTGCCGCAGTCTCTACGGTCATTCTGTCTATACTCACCRCCGCCTGGACTCTGCTCTGTCTCTGCTTCCTTTACTGTTTCAGGCTGGTGGCCAACATCCTCCAGAGACAAAGGTAGGAGTAACATGAGAGGACAACTTTGAGGAGTTGGCACTTTCTATTCAACTCAAGTTTCACAAATGTAGCCCAGGTTGCCAGGTTATGTGAGTATAAATTAATGCATTTAAAAAAAAAGAATGAGACAGAACTCCTTACTGGTGTTCTATTGGCTGTTCACTTAATTGGTAACACTAATTGGTGTTCAATTAGTGAACTATTGGCTAGTTCACTTAATATAATTTTCTGACTCATTCATTTGCCTCCAAGTTTCATTTTTCTTTACAGTCAATGTGTATATGTGCCATACCGCCCTGTCCTTTTACTTAAATATTACCACACGCACACACACACGCAC
>BDUI01000353.1:94560-110472 GCA_002335545.1 Apodemus speciosus | reverse complement strand
CACACACACACACACACACACACACACACACACACACACACACACCTATAGCACATGAAAGCTCAACACCAGAGGGTCGTCACTTATGGCTATTTTCTAAACTAAAAGGGGGTCATATGTTGTCAATGATGGTATAAGTATTTAACCAATGGTAGCTAAATGGTAAGTTAAGAAAAGCAACAACAGAAAACAAGTTGTAATCAAATGTAGGAATAACAATGAAGTACTGAATATTAGTCCTTGGTGAAATTAGCTTTAATTCGCTTTTCCACAGCTTTATCATTCTGATATGTTTCAAAGTGCTTTGCTTTAAGAATGTTGTTTAACCAATATCACAGGAGAAGGTAAATGATCCCAAGTTTAGTACAAAATAACCTGCACATGCACATTCTAAATGCAAAAAAAGAATGAACTGAATGGTCACTGAAAACATTTTTTACTACCTTGATTTCCAGAAAACTCAGGGCCCTGGAAGCCAGAACTGGCAAACAAATCCAAAGGTCATTGCTTAAATTTGGGCTGGAGCAAAGGCTAAACACAGCGTGAGTGATCTCCGGTGTACAAATCGTAAGTGAATACATTCTCTAAGCCAAGAACAGGTCACACAATCTAAATGGGGAAGGAAATAACCTTGTGAATTACGTGACACCCCCAGAAAGCAGGTGGATGGCAGGGACCATGTCTAACACAGGCAGAGAGCAGCAGCCTGACCAGGAGAAGACAGAGGACGTGGGCACTGAGCTGCACAGTGCGTTCTCCAGGGCACATGCAGCTGCCGGGGGATCAGCCTGCACACACTGGATCAGCTTACTAGGAGGATCAGGGACAAACAACCAGAAGAACCTTTGTGTTCAGTACTGTGCAAGTGTCAGACCTCCTCAGGCTCCATCAGAATGCTGAGTTCTGAGCCCTCCTCCCACCCTGCGGTTTCTGACTGAATAACTGTTAGAGATTATAATGTTCCAGAACAAATGGAAAAAAACCAGGTTACAGTTCTGTCTAAGAGAATAACCTCTGACATACAATTTAATTAAAGGATATTACCAATTCACAGGATTTCACAAAATAATACAATGAGCCTGCTGGCTGAGGAAAAAAAACACATACAAAATTAATTATACTTCCATATACCTCTGTAGAATAAACCGTTTATATCTGAAAAAAATTTATTGAGACAAGATCTCACTACACAATTCTGGCTGGCTTGGAACTTTCTACAGAGACCAGGCTAATCTTAAATTCAGAGATTGGCATGCCTCTGCTCCCAAGTGCTGGGATCWAAGGCGTGCATCACAGTGCCCACTGGAATATTTAAATCACAATCCAAAGTGAGTGACGTACAGGCTACTTCAATATATAAATTACATTTTGAAAAAAATAGGTAACTCTGCTTTTAAGTTTTAAAATCTGAAACTTAAAAACTATGTTTCATATTAATAATATGAAAAAATAAGACACTGATTTTGTTTTATTTCAGTTCATGTCTTTTCATCATGAGCAAAAAAGATTGCATGAATAACTAAATATTATCAGCATTATTTTCTCCAAATTTTCCATTAATGTGTTTTTAAATGCAACCACATAACTGAGCATTGTGAACTTTACAGGTATATCCACTAGTGGTCAAAATCTTACAAACACTCAGATTATGCTTCTTCAATAGGCTGTGAGATGGAACTAGCAAGACAGAGTACAAGAACACGTAGATTTCACCAAGACTTGGTCTGAAGAATTCTGGGATTAAAAAAAAAAGAAGAAGAAATTTTACTTTTTCATATTATTTGTAAAATAGCTACAAAGGTTTTATTGTAAGAGGCAACCTCCAAAAAGTACCCCATTATAGCATACAAATGTAAAAACACAACAACAGTTTGTGCCGGCCGTAGTGAAGCATGCCTTTAACCCCAGCATTCAGGAGGCAGAGGCAGGTGGGTCTCTAAATTCAAGACCAGCCTGGTCTAKAGAGAGAATTCCAGGGCAGCCAGGGCTACAAAGAGAAACTATGTCTTGGAAACAAAGAAACAAATAGTAGTTTGTAAGTAACTGCTAAATAGCTAGGAATCAGGGTATTAACTTTCCTTATGGACCAGTCAGAGGTTTCAGGTTAAAAGCAGATCAAGGGTTTACTGGAAAGTTACACCCCTAACTTCAGAACGTCAGTGTCTATAAAGAAAAAAATTAAAAAGGAGGAAAAGCAATGGATGATCAAAACTATAGCTTTGAATTTCTTTGTTTTTATTTTTCATTCTTTTCAAGATGGGAATTCATCGTGTGCAGACGGCTGGCCTGGAACTCACAAAGATCTATCTCCTCTGCCTCCCAAGTGCCAGGATTAAACTGGTACAACACCACACCCAGCTGATACAACTACAATTTTAAAATATGCTGTTCTGGTGAGAACTCTTGATTCACTGCCTCATCTGTGTTTTCTTCAGTTCCTTACTCAAGCCTCCCAATCCACAATCACTGTGCTGACAGCTTCCGATTCAGTTCCAACATTCTTTTATCACCGTGGGTCTCAGCATGCCTCACCAGCACCTGTGTGAAATCATACAGAAGTTGAGGATGCGACTTTTAAAGTGTAATACTGACTACATTGATGCAACTGTTCACTTTTGCTGTAATGAACTACTCAGCTAAAGCCAGCATGTAAGCACTGTGTATTTGTAAAACTGCTGACACCTTGACCGCTCAAATGATCATAAAATTGTRCATAAAATCAAGGGCATTGCTTACGCCTCTGTCGCCCAGAACCCTGACCCAACATGCCTGCTTTCTGCGGAGTAGTCCCAACCGCAGCGCCTGCTCTAAGCCATGGCACAAGATCTAGACTCTAGGTTTCAGGTTTGATCAGGAAGCTTGTCTTAGTTCTGCCAATTCCACCTGATCAGTTGTTTTCTGTTTGTCTGTTGTCAAGCACTGCAAGAAATGCTCTACTAAGCAGACTAATAAGATAGTGTATAGCAATTTCAAGATTCTGCCTGATGACACAGGACTGCAACTGACCGCAACAGACAACTGACTTCATTCACAGTGGTGCAGCCAGTACATCATTTGAAGTACATTGATGAACGTACATTTACTATGTCATGTGTAGAGAGGGACGACTGTGACACACTCACAAGAACCGCTTGGTAGTCTGCTTTTCCTAGGGCCGTACATGGGGGATCTAAGTCAGCTTCACAGCGAGACAGAGCATCTCGCCAGTTCCTCACAGTTCTTTAGAACAAATATCACAACTGGTCTTGACAGAAGAGTTGGAAAGCAATGCCTTTTATCATCAGGGTTAGACATTAGTTTGGGCTTTGGACTCCACAATAGCTATTCTCAAAGAAAACGTCATATGACTTCCTGTTGAATCTACACTGAGCTAGTTTTAAGCATAGCTTCACATCTTAGCTTTCAAGATGGGAATTTTAAAACAAATATATGTAAAACACTAACTACAATTTAACCTTCAAACCATGTATATTACTCTTTCTGTACTTTGAACAGATGCAACATTAATTGTGGTATTTTCACCAAAGAAATTGATATTCATCTTTTAAAATTTCAATAATAATAATACAGTAAGTTTGAAAAGATAACTAATATTTAAAGTGAAGTTAATAGCTTACATCAATTAGTTCATGGTCATCTTTTGCATAGAGGTGTCGTAAGAGGTACCAACGAGCCGTTGATACAATGGAGCTGGGGTATCCAGATTGGTACACTACTCTCTCCAAAAGCCTCCGTGTCTCTCTAGAAGAATGACATGTACAATTACTTCAAGCATGGAGGTTATTATGGCAGACTTTACGTCCTAATCTCATACATATATTACCTTTCTCATTTGTTTAAATATCGTAACTGATTATGATGTTTACTCTGATAAGAACAATAACAGCTATGATTTTATTGTACATATTATATATTATTATTATTATTATTATTATTATTATTAAATGTTTACTATGACTGTGCACAAAGCACTATGGCATTTAGTCATACTTAATATCACAATCTTATTGCTGTTTTTATTCCTTCTGCAGACATGCAAATTAAAGCTCATTCAAAATACAACAGAAAGACTCCAAATTACATGAACACTCTGGATTCAACCTGTGATCTTTCTGACAAAAAATTTTGTAGAGAAATCAGCCAGGCATGGTGGAGCATGCCTGCAGCTCAGATCTAAGGGGGAGAATGCAGAAGGCTTACAGGTCCAAGGCCTCCTGGGCTATACAATGAGACCCTATGTAAAGAGTCCACAGTGAGAAAAAAGTTCTTAAACAGTAACCAACCAACCAACCAACCAACCAGCCAATAGCAGTCATGATCTATAGTGGAAAAGAATGTTTATTATTGGCACAAGAAGCCATATGAGTAAAATCAAGCATTTAGTGTTTTCAAGGATATGTTCAATATGTGAACTCAACTCACATAAATTACTAAATTTATAGTTAGTTATGTTCTGATTTTTTTCTCTTCTATCTTACTAACATTTACAACTCTCAAAACTCCTTAGTGGTAGAAATAACATAAAATAACTAACTTCAGAACTGCTACGTAAAACAATCATATAAATAGCGATTGGTTTGAACAGGAACTAAAGAAGTTGTCTTGAAAAAGTCCATGCACTGTGTTACATCATAAGCACAGTTTCTTCCTAGAGGGCATATTTAGGGTCTAACTTTTGGAAATACTATCAATAGTAACAAATATGGCAGGATCACATGAGAGCTAGTGTTCTCATGTCCCTGGTGTGCATCAGCAGAAACAGCTCGTAGTTTACAGACAAGCATGTCTCTATGAAGCTGCATCCCACCCGATGCACAGACAGAGCCCTTTGCCAAGTGCATATTATAAACAGAATTGGTGAATCTTAGGGAATTGAGGGATCTTAATTCATCATTCACTCTTATTTTGTGCGGCTTGGCTTTTTGAGGGGGGCATGTTTATATAGTGAGCTCTATTTCTATAAACCTATTCTATATTCTGTGTCAGCAATGTTTATTTCTAAGTCACTGGTTTATATATAGTTGACTTATTAGAACCAGATGTTATTTTTAGACACTTTTCATTTCTATTATGACATCTAAGTAATGCTCTTCACATTTGTGATCCCCATCCCCAACCTGTAATAAATAATAAAGTTGTGTTTTAATCTCAACAGCCATTGACTTTTCTAGACATGGATGTACATATTTCCAAATAGGTTTATCTTTTCAACATTTGTTAATTTTTTCAAGCTTGTTAAATTAGCAACATTTCTATTAATATAATGTTGAGCCAGAACCATTCTGATTTTGTCTGCTTCTAGAATCCATAGTACATTATAACCTAAAGTAGAAAATAAATTTTAAAAATCTCAAGGGCACCTTTAGGTGAAACGCTGACATGCCAAATCTGTCATATTTATATCTGTGCATCATTTTTTGTTAAATAAATAAATGTTTTATGCTTCACTGCAATACAGAATGAGATGTTCCTAGAGACTTAATATCTCAAAGCTTGATACACTAGTTTATGTCATTATAAATCTTCCCTCGATCATTTCATAGGAGACTTTATAATCTCCTAGAATTTCCAAGCAAACAATAAACACAGATGTTTAATACCTTGCTCCCATCTTACGGTTGAACTGTAACAATGCTTGTAAGAAGACAGCCAGTGGACTAAAGCAAACCTTCAAGGCCTCGCTTGTGGCTTCTTGAACCAAGGATGACCAGTGATCACCTGGAACATTAGCCTAAAAAATGCAAAATAAATATTAAACTCGAAGTTTTGACATGTTCACTTTAAAAATTGRGGTTGGTCCCAGCACTGAAGAGGGAAAGTGGACATGAGCTCCTGTCTCTAGTCAGATGCTATCTCCATCTGCCTGCTTAGGAAACTTCTCTGGGAACACTACTCACACGTCAGGGCAGAACACATGCCCAGGAGTAGAAGGCTATGACAGGAACTCAATGGTGTTTTCATACATTTTTTTTGTCTCATGTTTTTCTGTCTAAGCATTTTTTTCTTACTGGTATTTTGCTTGTAAAGTATGGTTTCCAATTTTGTTTTCTTTTGGGTTTTATTTGTGTGTGTTTGTGTGCCTGAGTTTCTTGTGCCTTTTCTTTTAAATCTGTTTTGTTTTACTTGCTTGTTTCTGTTCTGTTCTGTTCTGTTCTGTTCTGTTCTGTTCTGTTCTGTTCTCTCTCTCTCTCTCTCTCTCTCTCTCTCTCTCTCTCTCTCTCAGTCCAGTCCTTATCCCCCTCCTGGTCAACCCTCTGAATGTTCCTCATTCCATTCCTCCTCCCTGGTCTACAAGAGGATGTCTCTATCCCCACACCCACCCTGCCAGACCTCCCCACTCCCTGGGGCTGCAAATCTCGAGGGTTAGGTGCATCTTCTCTTATTGAGGCCAGACCAGGCAGTCCTCTGCTGTGTATSTGTCAGGAACCTCGTACCAGCTAGTGTGCTGCCTGTTTGGTGGCTCAGTGTCTGAGAGATCTCAGGGTGCCATGTCAGTTGAGAATGCTGGTCTTCCTATAGGGTCRCTCTCCTCCTCCTCAGCTTCCTCCATCCTTTCCCTAATTTAACCCCAGGGGTCCTCGGCTTCTGTCCATTGGTTGGGTATAAGTATCTGCATTTGTCTTGGTCAGAGACTGAGGCTCACCAAAGCTATAGTGGCATGGTGTTCCTCCACAGTACACCCATTCTTTCAGGAGAACTGTATTTCTAGGTCCTGAGCAAACTTTTGGAAGTTTATATTTGGCGAGTACTATAGTAAGAAATGACATGAAACTCTCCGGGCCTGAGAGATTTTAAAGGTGTTTTCCTTATGATAGCTTTCTCAGAGACTTTTAACTTCAGGAGCAGGTGTCTATCTACCACACAACACTCAGGTAGGTCTCAGTACAAAAACACAAGTGTTCAGAATTAGTAACAAGTTTAAAGATGGCAAGTGTAAGTGTGGAGACCACAGCAAAAGGCAACAAAGCAATGGGGAAACGCCACAGAGTAGCGCTCTGTGGACGGTTATGTAATTAAAAAGGAGAGGGAGTTTTCATGATTACGATTACAGCATGCTTACCATGCACACTTCCAGTGCGAGAAGGGCGAGCCTCAACAGACTCGAGAGCTTCCCGCTCCAGTTGCCCTGTTGGGATGCCACTTGGAGACTCTTTCTGTAACACATCTCTGCAGCACCCATCATTCCTTGGGACTGATACACCTGTGCCAACCACTAAGGAGCAGAAAGGAAGACAGATGCAGAACATCTGAGCTTAGTACGGAGCCTACATTCCCTACAAATTCAATAAACTCTAATGAACTTAATTTTTTAAATCAATCATTGGTATGTCCCATGTTTCCAAAAAGAAGGAGCGTAGTTTAATCTGCGCAACACGTTCATAGTCCTACATGCTGAAGTCTAAATGTCTCCAAAGATGGGAAGTCAAGATTACCAATGCAAAAAAAAAAAAAAAAAGATAAACTATGTAAACGCTAATCAAAAGAAGGTCTGTGCAGCTGGAGCACCATCCAGCAACGCCGTCTCCAGGACAGCAGCACGGAGAGGGGACGCTGACACCGCAACAGTACTCCCTCCACATCCGCACGCCGACATATGCAAAAACCTAACAACATAGAACTCATGAGAAAAGGATGACAGAAACCAACAGTAGACAAGTTCCCAGGAACAGGTGACTGTAACACGCCTACTTCAGCATTCATATTAAGAAACACAGACACACACACACAAAGTAAAATACAAATTCAGCATGCAGACAAAAGAGACAATGAYGAGCCTGGTTACACTACCTACTTAAAGATACAATGATAAACTGGGTTTACACTAACCGCTTAAAAGACTAATTAACATCCACAGAACACACGTTTTACAACTACACATGCAGGATTTACCAAGTACATCTTTATGTTGGGTTACAAAACAAATCTTAAGCCAGACATGTTGGATGATGCTATAATGTCAGCACTCTGAGGCTGAAGCAGGAGGAGCACAGCAGGAGGAGCACCAGGACCCAGGAGGACWCCCTGGGCTACCAGTGAGGCTCTATTTCAAAAGACTATCACAGAGACTACATTTCATCAAATACCACCAGCCTGAAATAATAAAATTACCATCTAACTAAATGGAATTATGCTTGAAATTATTAACAGAAAAATATCTAATATACTTTTATATTAGAAAATTTCAAAGCTTCAAACAAATTCCAATGATAAACATCATTTTGAAACAACTGGCAATGGAAATGCTACACTAGAATGCAAATTAGCAGCAGGCAAAGCACTTGCGATGCAAGTAAAGACTAGACTTCAGAACTGAGCCATGTGGGCATAATGGCACACTGGCAATCCCGGTGTCCAAGAAATGGAGACAAGAGACACTCAGAGCAAACAGGCATGTCACAGGAGCCAAAACAGTGAGCTCTGGGTTGGGTGAGGGACAGAGCAACTGAGAAAGACAACCGACATCAATCTCAGGCTTCCACACCCATGCGCATACACACACGTGCACACACACGTGGGCATCCATATACACAAGTGAAACTACCACAAATGGATGTGTACACACACGCACACACACACACACACACACACACACACCTGCATACCGTGAACACATAAATATAAATACTAGAAAGGGAAAAAAAAACCCACGTTAGAATAACAAAACTCTGCCTCATGAAGTTATGGCAGGAAAAGCTAATCGACAGATTAAGATGAAATAAAACAATGAAGAAACAGCAAAGAGAAAAAGCTAGTAACATGAAAAGGAAGCAGAACTAAAGACCAACACAGCAGGACATTAGTTTTCAGAAAATAAAGGACAAAGAATTAGGACCACAGATAAAAATACTTAGCAACGAACTTGCAGGAATCAAAATTACAGCCTAGTTTCTCTTATGACTCTGGGGTCAAAAGTTCTATACATGAGAGCAGGAAACAGCTTAGCAATTAAGGGTACTTGACACACTTACAGAGGACCTAGGCTCAATTCCTAGCACCTACCAGCAGCTAACAACCCAATGCAACTCCAGGTCCAGGGGCCTCAGCAGCACAAGACACACATACAGCACACACCCATGCAAGGAAAACACTCTCAAACAGAAATATTTTTAAAAAAAAATCTAAACATGGTATTTGAAAATGACAAATCATTACATTACTGTGTCATGACTAAGTAGGACTTAAAAGATTTGTTTACTTATTCTCTCTCTCTCTCTCTCTCTCTCTCTCTCTCTCTCTCTCTCTNTCTCTCTCTCTCTCTCTCTCTCTCTCTCTCTCTCTCTCTCTCTGTTGTATGCATGTCTGCAGTATGCATGTGTGTGGTATGCATGTGTTCATGTTGGGGAGGGGATGCACACATAGAAACAGAGATTAACTCTCAGGTGTCTTCCACAAACCCTCTCCACCTCCTCTGTTGAGCCCGGGGCCTTTTGGAGAGCAACGACTGGCCGGCCCGGCTGGCCCGGCTGGCCTGGCTGGCTTTCTACGGAGCCCCAGGAGCCTCCTGGCTCCAGTTCTCATGGGTGCACAGCAAGCACTGTACCCACTGAGCCACTTCCCCAGCTCAAGAGTCATTCACTCTAAAGAAACAAAAAACTCTTACTAAATTCAGAATCTGCTTAATGAAATTATAATTCATGATTCATCAATATTAAAAGTTGGTATAAAATAGCATTCTAACAGGAGCCACAGATGTGCTAATATACATATATATGTATATAGGATATAAACTTATAGAATGCAATTACATTTGTAAAATTTGATAAATTCCAGTAACTCATGAGTAATTCACTTATCTTATTAATCTCCTTAAAAAGCCAATTTAAAACTTATAAAAAACGTGCTTCACAAAGAGTGTTTGAAATGTCTGTAGCATTTGAGTAGTTGCTCAGCATCATTATTCATCAGGTAAATGAGAGTCAGAACAACCAAAAAATACTATTACTTACATAGCTAGCAAAATACGAGAGAAACAACAATCTAGCAACACCAGCATATGGAATGATCATGTGCATATAAACAGGTACATACAGACAGAAAAATGTTTGGCAAGATCTGACACACAAAATAAGACAGCTAAGATACTCATTGTTCCATTACACACAGTAACTCAAAATAACAACAAAATGAGATGAAGAAACATTCTGGCCACATGAAACAACAAAAGGATTCTCCCATAAATAATATTAAATTAACAAATGAGTATTTCATTTTTATGAAGTTGAAAACGACTTAAAGCTAGATAGAAATGAAAAAAGTTAGAATCACGGCTTCTCTTTTAGCATTAGAGGGCAGATGTGTTGAGGTTTGGTCTTTTGCTATACACTGTAATGCTAAGTACTGGTCGGCAAGGCCTGGCGCCCCTTAGGTGCTCTTTCTGCCAGATGCCCCTTATCCAGGTGGGTCTGGGCTGCCACCCTTTCTTTCGTTGCAGGGTAAAGCAGGAGGCGTCTCCCCGATGGCCCAATCGCCTTCCTAACTGGAATCTCTCTTCTACCAAATGCCTTGGTTGTAACATTAAAGCTTTCTAGAGCTTTTTACCTTTTCTCTCCAAACTGTTCATTTTGTATTTCTTTCTGTACACTTGTTTTTTTTTCTTTATAGATCTGCAAGGAGTAATTAATAATAACCATTCCACTGAGTCAACATTATAAAGTATTGAAATGCTCTGCATTAATAAAATTAATCATTCATTAATTTTTCATTTGCCTCCTGCAAGTTCTCAGGACATGGGCAGAAAGCAGCTGAATAATTTGCAAAAATGCAACTGAATGATCACTAGCCCAGTTGCTAAGACTGTTTCCCCCAGAAATCTCCCTTAGCCTCTGCTGCTGGGAAATGCCACTCAGGTTTCACTTCATACTTTCACATGAGTGGCSTCTTTGACTGCACTCATGTTCACGTTAGTGGGGCAAGCCCCATCCAAGTGTAGTGCGKTACCTTTCTTGCGCTGCTGGGTATACATGCTAAGGTTCTGTTAGGAATTTCCTCATGGATGCTAGAGCTGACACTGCTCAGTCCATTCCATTCCTTGGAATGTCTTTGGTTTTAGTACTGGAATAAATCTGGCTTCATAGATTATATTCAAAAGCATTTTCATCACTTTGATTTTCAAGAAAATCTTAAATAGAACTGGTGTTATTTTTTCCTTAAATGTCTATAATTTGCATCAGTTTCAGCACGTCATCCTTCCAGACTCTTAGTAGGATGGCCCTGTATGATCTACTTAAAACATTCAACAACCTTTCCAGTTCCAAAGTCCTGAAGTCTTCCACATTCCTTTACAAAATCCATGATCAGGTTCCTTTAAGCAACTGCCCACACTCTGGTAACAATGTCTGTATTAGTTACTTTCTGTTCTTGTGCTAAAACACCAAGACCCAAAGTGACTTTTGGAATAGAGTATACTTGGGTGTGCAGTATGGCAGGTCRGTGGCAGCTGGATGCAGGCATGGCAACAGGAACAGGAGGCAGAGAGAGCACACGAGAAGTGAGCCAAGGCCACCTAACCTCAAAGCCAACCCCTGAGATACATTTCTTCCCGCAAGACTGCATTCTTCAAACATCTCCAAACAGTGCTACCAACAAGGGACCAGGAGTTCAGAAGACACTTTCATTCAAACCACCCTGGAGCCATGAACCAACACAACCCTCCTCCCCATGTTGCTTTTATCATGCATTCGGTCAAAGAAGCAGGAAAAATAACTAAGACAGTGGCCTTATTATAAAACCGAACATGCAGTTTGGTTACATCAACTCAAAGTAAAAGACAAGGCTCTGTCATTGTTTTCAGTTGAGGAAATTTACAATCAACAATTAAGAATGGCTTAAAACATTATAGAAACAGATCCTAAACCAATATTAAATTTCTAAAATACTCCAAATGTGGAAATTGGCAAATAGAGTCTAACAGCAAGACTTAAATGGAGATGGAGGATATTCCTCAACTAGCATCCCGGCACATTTTTAATTAGGACTCACATGAGAAAGCAGAGAACTCACCTGCCATGCCGGCACAGAGGAGGAGTTGGACATGACTGTTTTTTGCAGTTCTTCCAGTACAGCATCGGGGAGGGGCTTCTGTGACTCCAGGAGTGATGTACACTGAACTTGCCTCAACAGTAAGATAACAGCTGGCTGATCAGGGTTATTTTTTAAATTCTAAAAATTAAATCCCAAATAGAAACATATTAAATAGGCTATAAACTGAAATAMGTAAAGGCAATTACAACGTGCTCCAAGCTAAAACGTTTTATTCCCCTTAATTTAAACGTTACTTCGGCTATATATAAAACAGGTTCAGAAGTTAAATAAACAAAATTCTACACAGCCTGGAAATACCAAAAAGCATACCAAAGCATATGTACATTTAAATAATCTTTCATATAATAGTGTTGTAGTGCTAGCATCATTTAGTTTAGATTTAATATGCCCCAATAAGTCAGGTTATTCTTGGGTGTTATGGGTTGGGTTATGAATGTAAAACTCACACAAGAAATATAAAAAGTAAAGGTTATCACTATTTCAGTAGAGCATACTATACTGTATGGTTAACGTAACTATGTGTTTACTTATGAAGTATAGTGCTATAACTTAGTACATATATTATGATCATATCAAAATAATTATAATTTTCATCTCAAATGTCAGCTCATAGGCTGGCAAACTCCCAACTCTTCTATAGTCAACTCTTCTGTGCTGCTCCTCTTCAGAGAATGCTTATCTATTTTTTTCTAATAGATCGCAGTCCAACATATATCTAAAGTGTATTTATAGACTTTATTCTAAGAGAGAATAAAACTATAAAATGTAAAGGACAGACTCACAAGGCATTCCACATTCTAGCAGAGAAGACATTACAACTGCTAATTTACACTTAGTAAGCATCCACAATACAGTTAACATACTGTCCTAGACTTAGAGTAGATAGACTCCACATAAAAGAAATATATTATTCTGCTTTTCAAAGAACTGAAGGACAGGAGTAGACGGGTGCAGTAGGAAACGTAGAGAACACCCTAGTGTAAGATCACTTGGGACTCGGTCCTCCAGGGCCCCACCTGCACCCAGGAGGTGGGCAGCCCCACAGCACTCTGTGCCAGAAAGAGCCGGTCATCCTGTGGTGCTAAGACAGGCTAGCAGGCACACAGGAGGGACAAGCACCAGCCAGAGACRGCAGGACCAACTAACACCAGAGACAACCAGATGGCAAATGGCAAACGTATGAACATTACTAATAGAAATAGAGGCAATATGGCACCATCCAAATCCAATTCACACACAAGAGCAAGTCCTGGATACCCCAAAACACCAGAAAAGCAAGATTTGGATTTAAAAATCACAACTCACGATGTTGATAGAGGGCTTCAAGAAGGACATAAATAACTCCCTGAATGAAATACAGGAGAGCACAAGTAAAATAGGGAGGAGCCCTTAAAGAACTACAGGAAAACACAACAAAACAGGTGAAGGAATTCAACAAAACCATCCAGGATCTAAAAATGGACATAGAAACAATAAAGAAATCACAAAGGGAAATAACTCTGGACATAGAAAACCTAGGAAAGAAGTCAGGAGTCATGGATGCAAGCAGCAACAACAAAATATAAGAGATAGAAGAGAGAATCTCAGATGCAGAAGATACCATAGAAAGCATTGACACAACAGTCAAAGAAAATACAAAATGCTATAAGCTCCTGACTCAAACCATCCAGGAAATCCAGGACAAAATGAGAAGACCAAACCTAAGGATTATAGACATAGAAGAGTGAAGATTTCCAACTTAAAGGGCCAGTAAATGTCTTCAACAAAATTATAGAAGAAAATTTAACTAACCTAAAGAAAGAGATGCCCATGAACATATAAGAAGCCTAGAGAACTCCAAATAGATTTGACCAGAAAGGAAATTCTTCCTACCACATAACAATTAAAACGTCAAATGCACTAAACAAAGAAAGAACATTAAAAGCAATAAGGGAAAAAGGTAAAGAAAAATATAAACGTAGACCTATCAGAATTACACCAGACTTCTCAAGAAGTCACYAGAGACTATGAAAACCAGAAGAGCCTGGGCAGATGTCATACAGACCCTAAGGGAACACAAATGCCAACCCAGGCTGCTATACCCAGAAAATCTCTCAATTACCATAGATGAAGAAAGCAAGGTATTCCAAGACAAAAACAAATTTCAACAATATCTTTCCAACAATCCCAGCCATTCAAAGGATAATGAATAGAAAAAAAACCAACAAAAGGAGGGAAACTACACACTAGAAAAAGCAAGAAATCTTTCAAGAAACCCAAAAGAAGATAACCACACAAATATAAAAATTACAACAAAAATAACAGGAAGCCAAAATCACTATTTTTTAATATCTCTTAGCATCAATGAACTCAATTCCCCAATAAAAAGACTGGATACATAAACAGGACCCAACATTTTGCTGGATACAGAAAACACATTTCAGCGTCAAAGACAAACATTACCTCAGAGTAAAAGGCTAGAAAAAAATTTCCAAGCAAATCGTCCCAAGGAAACAAGCTGGAGTACCCATTCTAACATCCAATAAAATAGACAAAAGTCATCAAAAGAGACACAGAAGGACACTTTATCCTCATCAAAGGAAAAATCTACCGAGAAGAACTGTCAATTTTGAAATCTATGCTCCAAATGCAAGCCCACCCTCATTCGTAAAAGAAACTTTACTAAAACTTAAAGCACACATTACACAACACACAATAACTATGGGTGACTTAAAACCCCACTCTCCTCAATGGACAGATCAGGGAAACACAAACTAAACAGAGACACAGTGAAACTGACAGAAGTTTTGGAACAAATGGATTTAATAAATATCTATAGAACATTTCACCCTAAATCAAAAGAATCTATCTTCTTCTCAGCAACTCACGGTACCTTCTCCAAAATTGACCATATAATTGGTCACAAAACAGATCTCAACAGATATACGAATATCGGACTAGTCCCATGCATCCTATCAGATCACTATGAAGTAAGGGTGATCTTCAATAGCAACAAAAACAACAGAAAGCCCACATACACATGGAAGCTGAACAATGCTCTACTCAATGATACCTTGGTCAAGGAAGAAATAAGAAAAGAAATCAAAACCTTTTTAGAATTTAATGAAATTGAAGGCATAACATACCCAAATTTATGGGACACAATGAAAGCAGTGCTAAGAGGAAAACTCATAGATCTGAGTGCCTACAAAAAGAAGCTGGAGAGAGCACACACTAGCAGCTTAACAGCACACATGAAAGCCCTGGAAGGGAAAGAAACTAATGTACCAAAAAGGAGTAGAAGGCAGGAAATCATCAAACTCAGGACTGAAATCAACCAAGTTGAAACGAACTATACAAAGAACCAACAAGACAAGGAGCTGGCTCTTTGAAAAAAATTAACAAGATAGAAAAATGTTTAGCCAGATTAACCAAAGGGCACAGAGACAGTATCCAAATTAACAAAATCAGAAATGAAAAGGGTGAAATAACAACAAAAACTGAGGAAATTCAAAAAATTATCATATCCTCCTACAAAACTCTATACATATTACAACCAGAAAATCTGGAGGAAATGGACAATTTCCTAGACAGATATCAAATGCTAAAGTTAAATAAAGGATCAGATAGTCCACCTAAATGGTCCCATCACCCCTAAAGAAATAGAAGCAGTCATTGAAAGTCTCCCAACCAAAAAGAGCACAGAACCAAATGGTTTTTAGTGCAGAATTCAATCAGACCTTCAAAGAAGACCTAACAACAATACTCTTCACACTATTTCACAAAACAGAAACAGAAGGAACACTACCCAACTCGTTCTATGAAGCCACAATTATGCTGATATCAAAACCACATGAAGATCCAACAAAGAACGAGAACTACAAACCAATT
>BDUI01000353.1:58559-70842 GCA_002335545.1 Apodemus speciosus | reverse complement strand
TCCAATAAAAAAAGAAAAAAAAGAAAATAATGAAGAGAAATGGGAAGTAAAAGTAGACTAAGAACAGAAGGTGTGTGTTTGTGTGTACATGTCCATTTTCACAGTGAAATCTGTTACTTTGTATACTACCTAAAACTGTAAAATGTTTAATATTTGAAAATAAAATATATGTGTAGGGTACAACAATGTTAAAAATACTATAGATAACAATAAAATTCTAATTTTACCATAAAAAAAAGAAATGTTCAACATCATTAGTCATTAGGGAAATGCAAATCAAAACAACCCAGAGATTTCACTTCACACCAGTCAGAATGGCTAATGTTAAAAACYCAGGAGACRGCASRTGTTGGCTGCTATCCGATGTGAGACAGATCAGAAYACAGGRCRAGGACCTTGAGCAGGAAGAAGAGCAAAAAGCYAACTCCTTTATAGTCTTCACTCTGTCATTGRAKTTTCACATTTTTGTGATGGGTAAGTGCACAAAAATGCAATCAATAGTAAAGGAGTGTGTGCTGGCTGGTTGATGTCAACCTGACACAAGCAAGAGTCATCTGGGAGGAGGGCAGGAAAATAGGATCATATGGCCAACCAAATAATATGGCCACCATGAGATCAGGCCATAGGAAAGCCCGTGGGACAGTTTCTTAAGTAGTGATTGCTAGGGGAGGGCCCAGCCAGCCCACTGTGTGTGGATCCATCCTTGGGCTAATGATTCTGGGTTCTGTAAGAGAGAAGGCTGATCAAGCCACAAAAAGCAAGACAGTAATGAGCATGACCTCTGCATCAGCTCCTGCCTCCAGGTTCCTTCAGTGCTGGAGTTCCTGCTCTGACTTCCTTTTCAATGACTAAAAACTAAGGCAGAAAAAAAGGATTCTTCAAGGCTCTCTAGTTTTCAATACTAAATGTTCCTATGTGAGAAAGCACCTTACTGTTTCAATAAGCAAATCAATTACCAAAAAAAAAATCTAAAAATTTTAAATACAATTGTTGAATATTTTACCTTTAAAAAGAAGTAAATTATAAGAATGATTTTGCCAGATGCAGTGGCTCATGCCTATAATCTTAACTCTCACACAAAAGAATTGCCATCAATTCAAGGCCAGTCTGGGCTGTATAAGGACTGTCTCAAAAATATCAGCAGCAAATGCAATGGTTTCATCACATGTATTTTATACCTTAGATTTTATATTACACATGCACTGGGCTTCAAATACAGAATGCTGAAATAAAACTTTAGAGGCATGTGAATATAAAATAAAGGTGGATTAAGAAAAAGACAGCATACCGTATTTCTCACATAGGAACATTTCTATGTGAGACACTTTCTCACATAGGAACATTTAGTATTGAGAACTATAGAGGCTTGAAGAATCCTGTTTTCTGCCTTAGTTTTTAATCTGTGGAGATTCCAGAGTTGGCGTGGATTGAAAACCACCAACAACCATAATTTTCACAAGTTACTTAACCTCAATCTTCTTTCTCTAGAAAGTGAATAGTCATTACAGAAACTTTATACTGCTGTTTAACATACACACCCAAGTGTACCAGAGAGAGTAACTCTCGCACAATGATCAATTCACTCAGTGTCCAATGCATCCTATCAAAATAGCTTAAAGCCCACTCCCAGAGTGGCCTGTGCATCAGGAGCATGGATGTCACCTGGGAGGCTGTTAGAAACATAGGCTCTCAGCACTGAGCCTTGCTAAATTACAACCTGCATTTAATACTACTAGGTGGTGCCAACACACAACCTGTAAATGCCCGAGAAGCACTGAGAAATATTTTCAAACATATTCCTAAAAGTACTGAATAACTGACAAGCTATTAGGGTTTATCAAGCTCAAATTGAAAGTTAAAGGGGCAGAATCTAGAGACAGAGAGATCATTTATGCCATTTGCAGATCCCAATACTGAGGCTCACCTGCCAGTGGGGCAAGCCCAGAACTCGCACAAGTGGCATGTCTATAAAAAGCCTTAGGAACTGATGAACCTGTTCAGGATGACGAGACCCAGGCACAGAATAGCCTGGTTAACACAGAGCCCCAATTATAAATGTGGCTGTAACACATCTCACAGAAACAAGTACAAACTCTTTCATATGAAGCTATTTTAGTCCGGAGGTTCAAATTATGTCTGCAAATAATGTTGTATAAGATACCGTCAGTGTAAGACATAAAGCCACTGTGAGTGACGATCAGGAGAACAACGGACAATAGAAACACATCTACAAAGACTCTGGGTATCAAAGTTATTACTAAATACGTTTTCAAAACAAATTGGGTGTTGCTATTGTTTGCCAGCCACTTAAATGAAAAATGAAAAGAAATATTAATAGTAGAAACTAATATATATAGATACCTTAAGATAATGACTAAAATATAGTATATAAGTACTTACAAACGCATTTCATGCTTATATTGAGATTTTTAGATATTAGCAATGTTTTATTATTCTTATCTTTAGACAGTTTTAAATAAAATCATCTTTTAGAATTTAAAAATACAATTCCTAATGCCTGTTTGTTATGCATGTTACTCATTCATTTAGGCACTGAGGTAATCTGTGCATTTTCAGAACACTTTTAGGCAAAGAATTTTAAAGGTATAGGATGAACTACACTGCACAGCTGTAGGAAGAAACTCCTACTTTGTAGTGTTCATAAAATTCGCAACAGTTTGTAAGTACATGGAGGAACTCAAGCTGGTATTTGTGCTAATCATCACTGATTAAGTGATCATGTTTCCTTCACTGTACTTATAMTTTTTTTGGAAAAATGCTGTATTTTAAGAATATATTTAAGGTAGGTGTGGATGCGATGGCTGATGCCATTAATTCAAGCACTCACAAAAAGAAAGGTAGGCAGACTTTGAATTCAGCTTAGTCGACACAGAAAATTCCAGCCCAGCCATAGCTGCACAGTGAAGCTTGCTCTCACGCTCCCTCATGCTCCCCCTCTGTCTCTGTGTGTGTGTGTATGTGTGTGTATATGTGTGGTCTCTGTGTATATATATGTAAATATACACATGTGTATATATACATATGTACACATGCATCTATATTTAACACACCCCTGGCTACTTGTCAGAATTGTACGCATTACTCACCTTTGCCCTCTGCTGGGTGTACTGAGCAACAATTCGAGATAGCAAAGACCAAAGAGCAGGGTCAGCAGGGTTACTAGAGGGAACATAAAAATGCTTGCTTTAAAGATGGGAGTTACTTTAAACACAAAAAGCACAGCAAGTATTTTAAGTTTGAAGTGTTTTAGACAC
This sequence comes from Apodemus speciosus, assembly GCA_002335545.1. Lineage (NCBI taxonomy): Eukaryota > Metazoa > Chordata > Mammalia > Rodentia > Muridae > Apodemus > Apodemus speciosus. Next base: position 67,567 of record BDUI01000353.1, on the reverse strand, counting down.
CAAACCAAGATCATATTAATTGCCCATATTTAACTGAAAATACCTTAAACTTTAGAACACAAACTATGTTTTCTATACACTAAGCGTTCTTACATTCTTAAAACATGAAGGAAAACAGTATCATGGTGACAAAATTATGAGACAAATAAAAACAGTTAAGGAAACCCAGCATGTGTGCTCAGAAGAACTACAAAGAACTTCAAAGGCACAGGATGAACTCTATTACACAGCTGGAGKWTGGTACTCTAAGAGAAACAGTTCATAAGGAATACACTTCATATTAATTCTTTTAGTCCAGCCATAGAGATGGCTCAGTGGGTTAAGACACTTAACTTGACCTGTGATTGAGCCTCTCAACCCTGTCAGACAACTCCTCAGGGTGCAATGCCCCTCCCAATAATAAAATTATTTCGTTGCCACTTTAAGTAACTGTAAATTTGGTCTTAATGTAAACATTTTTGAAGACACAGGTTTGCCAAATTGGTTGTGAGCCATAGGTTGAAAACCTCTGATGTATGGAATCCTTAAGCACATGGGAACCACATGGGAACCATATGAGCTCAGAGAGAAGTGAACCCGCAGTCTGTCCCCCCACCCTCACAAGTATGTGCTACTTGCGTGCTCCCCACTCACCCCCCAAAAATAAACACACCCAATCAACAAAGGTTACTAAGATGAATATATGAAAAAATGAAAATAAATTAAACCTACAATATATTAAAATAATTCCTGTTAAATATCATTTTGGCTTTTGTTGTTGCTGTTGTTTATGTTGGTTCATTTTGGTTTGTTGAGTCAAGGCCTCTTTGAATAGCCTTGGCTGTCTTGGAACTCTGTAGACTAGGCTGGTCTCAAAGGCACAGAGGCCAGACAAGTCTTCAGATATGTGTTGATATAGATCAGTTAATGAACTGACAATATTACAAACATAGGAATTACAGACTTTTATATCAAAATAAGTGGAACTTCTCTCAAAAGAGGAAAAATTCATCAACTGATCAAAATAACAAGCAGTTTGATTTCCAAATCGAGACGAGTATTTCATTCTATTATCATAATAAAGCCTAAAAGTTGAACACAATCAATCAAACACAGTTAGTCCCCAAATGCACTCACCTGTGCACAGCCTTGGCCGCCTGCCTTTGCACCGCCACACTATGGCCCTGGAGKGCATAAACTGCTGACGTRAGGAGGCACCTGTGATAAYCGYTCCTGTGCTTGAGATGCTTCAGTAGCTCGTTCAGKGCTGCTTTGGACAGTGTGGCGTCCTGCAGTGCCAACCCTAGAGCACACAGTGCTTGAAGACTTTGTGCAGTTGGTTCCTTTAAAACTGAGCTATAAATAAATATTTAGTAGTCTGGTAGCCTTTAGTACAGCGGTCTAATATCTGTCAGGGTTTTTASGTAATACAAAAAGCATTTACTTAAACATTCATTAAAATAAGCCAATTTTGTGTTTAATTTAACAATGGTCTTTCATAGTATAAATTGACAAATCTCACTTCAAGACATCATGTCTATGTTTTAGAAACATAGAAATTGTCCTCTTCGAGTCTCAGTACTGGGTAAATAATGAGAACAATTTTAGTAAAATGTTTCGTGTTAGTAAAGCTCTTTTTAATTAAAGGAAGATSAGAAGATGCAGATTAGAGACGCGAGCACTCGGCTTTGTCRCCCCAGACTGAACTAAGGAGGGAGCTGCTCTGTGGTAGGACAAAGTGTCCGGTGAGCACCGGAGCCCCACAGTAGTGCAGAGACCACAAACACCAGGAGCACCAGGTTTTAGTACACCATGAGTCTGGTGGGTGCAGGTAGCAGGAGGCTCTCCMTGACAGAGGAGCTACAGCTGAGAGACTGAGGACGTTCCCTCGTCTCCCCAGCAYAGAACCTGACCTAGCGTGCTTCTAGTTTAAGAAGAAAGGAGACCCAGGGCCCACCAGGCTGGCACTAGCCAGTGAAGTCACACAGAGCTGTGACTGGAAGCCATTTTCAGAAGGTCTTATCAACGTCCCTCACTGATGAGAGGGTCAGAGACCTCTCCGTGTCTGTATATACAGGCTCCAAGGGCCTCTTCTCATCATGGCACATCAAGCAGTCAAGGACAGTGCAGGCCAGGGAAGAGATTTCCAGTGTAACAGATGTTCCTCCCCTGGGGACTGAGGGCCAGCTATGGAGGCAATGTGCTGTTCCTTGTCACAGAAACCAAGGAGAGCTTCTATGTATGGTAGTGGAATCATAAGCTTCCTGAAGTGGGGAGGGATCTCCTGTCTTATGAGGATTTGCATCACCCAAAAGACCAGCAAACCTGGTAAGCGCTTTCTAATAGCCTGTATTAACCATCTACTGCTCCCGAAGAATTACAGCCAAGTTTTAAAACAAACAAGCTTTAAGAACTCAACAACTACTGTATAAATAACTCCATTATCACTGGTTCTCATTTTAACTTGTTCTGAAACCAGAAGTATGTTATTTCTACAGGTATCTTTAAAGATACTTTAAATGAACCTTTTTTCCCCTCAGATTAACTTGAAGAGGAAGAAAGGGAGGAGGAGAGCCTCTCTGAGGATCTCAGCAACCCAAGAGTCAGCACATGGTTCCTTTTACTAAAGATTTAAGGTCCGTGTGGTCAATTATTCTTGAAAATAAGCAAGCAATATGGACAGATACAAAGCTATGAATTAAGCCATAATATTTAATTCCGCCTGTGACTGTCAATTTAGAATAATGCAGGTCCAACTCCTTCCATGTCCTCAAAAGTTCCTAAAACATTTAAAACTAATTTTACATTGTTCAAATCTTATCTCAAAGACTTTAAGGATCTGACTGGTAAGGGTTGGGGCAGATATACACACCATTTGAAGAGGAATGACTTGGCTGCATCCATTTTCCCCTGTTTATACTCCGTTATTGCAATAGCTGTCAAGATGTGAGCTCTGTCTTGCTCTGATTTACAGACAGCCAAGGCTCTCTCATATGCTATTACAGAGAAGAGGACAAGAAGCAAAATATAAAAGTGATTCTAACCAACAAAACACGACATTTTCCTCCCTAATCCCAGTTCTCAAAACAGATGAAACAAAAATTCCTTCTTCCTGGTTCTCTTGTTTTCAAGCAGACAGAATAAAACCTACCGTGGTTTGGCCATTCCAAAGTAACTCTGAGGACACCTTTATGTTTGTTAGGTAACAATCCCCACCTTCWGCTTACAGAATATACTTTGAGGTCTTAGTCACCTTAGGTAGAAAAGGAAACTTAGAAACACAAATGTCTGATCACATTCCTAGTACAGATCATCACCTTTATCAACCAGATAATATTTAAGTGTACAGTATACATAGTAGCAGAGCACAGGTTTATCAGAATTTCTTCAGTTAAAATTTTTAGAAAAATAAAAATATATTACTAACAAAAGCTGAAGTTTTTGCTTATCAAAAAATTTCATTTAAGCAGTATAGACTAGTATCTGTTTTCAAATGCTAACTAACATATCAACTATAAAGACCTGTGCTTCAGTATCCTCAAATGTCCAATGGATGCTCATTTTAATTGTTCACTAGGATTATTTATCATCATCCCACAAGAATGAGATGACACTTGAACAATGCTTTTTATGGCTCCTGACTCCTAGTCAGATTTTAGGAAACACTGCAACCCCAGAGCTGGAACATGGTTTGCAGTTAAGAGTATGGGCTGTTCTTCTAGAGGTTCAATTCTCAACACCCAGACAATAACTCACAACTGCCTGTAACTCCAGTTGCTCTCTTCTGACCTCCAAGGACATTAGGCAGACAATCATGAACTAACATACATGAATCTATACATACAAATTTTTAAAATTTTCACTTATGAACTAAAATCCCACAACCCTACAGCAATGTAAGTATCGTGTTTCTCTGAAAATTTCAAGGGCCACGATTACTTGCCTGAGCCGCTCTCCTTAAACAGGCCTTTCATAAACAGTGCCAGTGCCAACCCGATGATGTCCTCCAGCTCCGCAAGGGGCGTCGACTTAAAGGCCTGGATAGCTCTGTCATAGTCACCAATGGCGCTAAGAAGGAAGCACAACTTACTTTTAAGATAAAAATGTTAATTTTGGTTTTAGAAAAGTATACAGACTTATTCACTCGACTGGGTTTAATGAGTTATCTACATGTCCTTTTTTATAGTAATTTGGCAAATAAAATACATTCCTGCTCAAGTTATTGGAAAGGATTAAAGTGGAAGGCACACATAGGTGGAGAGATTTGACTGCACATTTTTCCTTGTAAATTATATGTGAAAGGGAATGGCTCTGCAAAACTCAAGTCACTCTCTTAAACACTCTGTTTTGTCTTAACAAACATTACTTAAATCCCATAATAAGAACAATATCAGGTTGGCTTTTATTTAAAAAAAAAAATCTAATTTTTATGTTTACTATGTTAGTTAAATATTACCCTAAGAGTATGGATCTAGATTCTTCAGTAAGTTATAAATATTTAGTCAATAATGAAAACCTAGCCTTCCTGTAAACAATTTACCTATACACTCATTCTTCAGATGGCATATTGATACAATAAGATTCTGAGAAAATTTTACTGTTTGGTGTTTCAATATATAGTCAGAAAAACTAATATGCATTAGGGATCATAATGGTGAAACAGCTGGCTGTTTATCTTCTATGAAGTCACATAAGGTCACTTGATATCACCTAATGGTATCTTTCATTTATACATTTGAGTGTCTATCTGTGTGAGTTTATGTCACATGCATGTGAGTGCCAGTGGAGGCTGGAAGAGGGCCTCGGATCCCTAGAAGCTTCAATTACAGGTGTTGTGAGCTGCCTCCCACAGGAGCTAGAGACCAAACTCAGGACCTCTGGAGGAGCAGTGAGCACTCTAAACTGCTGAGCCAACTCTCCTACCCCAACTGTTATCTAAATTAATATTTCTGAGACTCTAGTTCTATTTATCACTATAATCCAAACATTTCYTATATCCAAAAGTTTCTTATAAATGTTATAGAAATATTTTTATAAAACCCTACTGATCTTTGAAACAATCGAAGTTAAAAATCCAAGTAATCTTTGCTTAGAATATTAGTTTTATAAAGAAGAAAAATATATATAAGCTCTAATTTTAAAAGAAGGCTATCCTCTGATATAGTTAAATTATTTGTAAATATATATATTTCTTTAAATGAAAAGTTTCAGAACTGTGTCGGGAGAAACGAGTAAGGGAAAGGAGGAAGGGAACATCAGCGTTATGGCTTTGTCTTTGAAATGGGAACTTGAAGCAAACTGACAGAAGATTAACGTGTTTCACGAGCGGTGGCTATTCATCTATTTACATACTATAGCTTATGTATACCGTACGCATCTGTGTTCAAGATATTTCAAAATAAAACCAAGTGGGGGCTGGAGAGATGCTCAGTGTTCAAGCACACACTGCTCTCACAGAAGACCCATGTTAGTGCCCAGCACACACACTGGGTGGCTCAGGACAGTCTGTTAGCTCAAGTTACAAGGGCTCCAAACCCTTTCTGGCACCTCTGGGCATCAGACACACATGTTCCACATACATATATACATACAGATACTCACATACACACATGAAATAAAAATAAATAAATCTTTTTTAAAAGAAAATAGATGGCCAATTTTTTATAGAAGGTAAAAGTTTCTCCAAAGATATTTTAGTCTATATGAAACATCAAACCTAAGAAGATGAAATGTTAGTTTCTTATTCTATGTATTCTCTGCTTCAACAAAACCCTGAAATTAACAGAGTTAATTCTACCAACTACTAAAATATAACAATTTAAACAACTTAATAGGCAACCAGGAAAATTTCCCATGAATGGACTCGCTTAAGGTGTGGCAGGGACAGGAAGAACTGGCTGCCTCACGCCTCCATGTGCAGCTCCTTAGAGACGTAAAGTCAGACCCAAAAGTCAGACCCGAAAGCACCAAGCTGCAATTTAATGTACTTCAAAATAGACCATTGAAATTTAGGGCAACTATACATCTAAGAAATCAGCCATGAGTCACAAACCCTCTCCGTAGCCATCTGGGCTCTGGCTAGGGGGTCTAGCCTCAACCCCTAGAGCAACTGTCTGCCTCCCCTTCTCGGTCAGAAGACTTAGAGAATCTAAGGGGATCCCAGCTCCGTTGTTCTGAACTTATTGTACTCTATCGAAGGAGCTCCTAGGCCATAATATTTATTTCCAATTTAAATATATAGCCAATTCGAATGACCCAACTCCCAAACTAGTTAAGTAGGCTTCTATTGGAGAACTGGTCCTCTATCCAGCCCGTAAGACATGGGCTCTGACAGTCACTCTTCACAAGGCACACTCAGGCTAGTCTTCACGAGTACAGAAACACACTCTGGCACTTGGAATAAGGTATCCCAGCACACTGGGTATCAGTCTTCACATCTGCAGAGACAAGATTTTCCCTAAGATATAGATTCATAGAATTAATGAGGAAAAACAGCCTTACCATAACAATCTGCCCCAGTTTCTTACTGTAGCATTGTAAGTATGTTGGTCTTCTGCAGAATGTAACAGTGCAGTTGCCCTAAAAGTAGAAAAGAAAAAAGAAAAAGGCATTTTTGAATTCTGTATGAGCAACATTTGTTTTACACATTCCTCCTGAGCGATATCCATAGATTTATATTCATTTGTTTCAATTCTACTAATTCTTTAATGCAATTAATGGTCACTTATTCATATTTCAGTAAGTTCATACCACAAATGCACTTAAATATATTTAAATTCTAGGTTGTCAGTAAAAATAATCTATTTACTCTTTTTTCACAAGTAAAGAAAGCATGTATTATTGCATGTGAATTATAAATATTCTAAAATTTGTAATCCAAACATAGGCAATAACCATATCCATGGTATACTTTGACACACCAATATTTACAGAAGATACTCTTGAAAATATTCATGTAGGAAGGTAGAAAAATTGAATGCTTTCATGTGCTCTGAGGCTGTCCACACAGAAACACTAAAAGACAATGAGTTAACAGAAAAGATGAGAGGTCCTGCTTGGCTTAGAATACATTTACCAAGAGCTAAAGCCAACATCTTTTTCTCCCACTGTGTTCTCTGTAGTCTAGAAGAGAAATGTCCTAAAAGCTAACCTTTATTCTTTTAATGATTCTCTTTAAAGAGGGTCTACCAGGAGAAATATCAAGAAAGGTTTTTTATTTACTTGATGTTGCATGAAAAACACCTTGCTCAAGAAGCATAAAATGCTACAAAGATTAAAACTACACCACTGGTTGAACTTATTKATGCTTCAAGCCTCAAATATCACAACATGTAATGCAGTTGCTGTGGTCACTCATAAAGGAGTGGTACGTATCCACGTGACTGAAGCGTGGTGGTGTCGGAGTCGGCAACATCTACAGCAGCAAGAGTACAGTAGAGAAACCCGCAAACATCGTGAGCCGTCTTAGTTTTATGTGTTGACCGTTAGACTCTGTTTTACTCTAAGTTTACCGACATTGTAAGAAGAAAATTGTGGGGGTTTTGTTTTGTTTTTCTTTCTTTCTTTCTTTCTTTTTTTTTTTTTTAGTAAACCTTCCATCAATTGAAAAAACAACTTCATTGTATAGCCTCCAGTATCATCTAGTGATTATTCCTTTGAACTACATGGGAATCCACMAAAGGATGTGGTTAACTATTTGGGATACTTTATTACACACAACCAGACATCTTCTGAATATTTAAATACATCTGAAGCAGTGGCGTGCCTGAAAGCTAGGCACTCAGCTCTTCTAGTAGTTATTTAGTAGTTACTCATGAGATGAATAGTTATTTCATACTGACTTAACCTTATACCCATTTCCTACCAGTCTCTAGGATAGTCATTATACTCTTGTACATGGGTTTTTTTTGTTGTTGTTGTTTACTATGGCAAACTCCTTCCATTTGGGAGTACTTGCTGTCACTCCATCTAAAATGCATCTTCCCGTTTCTCTGACCCTAGAGCCTATTCTAATTCTTCCTTAGAAACCACTAGTAAACAGATATTATTAGCRTATTGAGTATCTCCCATTGAGGAGTTCTATGAGAACAGGGCCTCTGTTTATTTTAATTCTCTGATAAATTTTTCATGCCAAGGACACTAATTGGCACATAGCATCCGACAAACAATTATTTACAATAATAAATATGTGTTAAATAATAAGGTAAGTCAAGCAAATATTGATGTTGTTATTTCCTGTTTGACTACAGGGGATAGATTTTTTAAAACAGAATCTTTGAGGATTTCTTCTGTGCCCTGATCTGTGACCCAACCCCTAGCCAATGGGACCCAAAACACAGCTGGAAACTTGGAACTGTATCTGTTCACCTTCCACAAGGGGGAAGGGCCAGGAAAGGTGACAAAAATCGCCTTAGTTCTTCGGTCAAAGACTACACACTGAGAGCGCTGGCACCATGAGTGAGCCAAGGAGCACAGCTTACCTTCGGTAGGCCTCGGCGGCCTCCCTGTTCAACTGCAGATGCTCGTTCAGATAACCCAGCATTGTGAAAGCTGGAGCGGAATTCTGAATTCTTTCTGGAAATTCACAAATATCTTTAATTTGTATATTCATGTTGACTATATTCATAAAAATAACAGTTAAATTCTTCTTGTTTCAGTATCTCAAAACTGGAGATTACCTACTGAAATTGATGGTATTATTAAGAATAATTGTCTAATTTATCTTAAAATACCAGTGATCTTTGATAATTCTAAATCACTGAATAATATTGAAGCATTGTATGAGGTTTCTAGTTATATTTATAATTTAAACGTGTTTTCTTTAAGTCCTTGGAACACACAGCTCTAACTGAGATGTCGCCATCAAATCCTACCCCTCAGAGCTCAGAGAACCAAGGAGAAGAGGAGGAAAGAGTGTGAGGGCCAGAGAGGACGGAGGACACTGGACAAGGTCCTCGGAACCAACCAAGCAAGGCTCAGAGGAACTCACAAAGGACAAAGCAGCAAGCTCTGGGTCTCTCTCTCTCTCT
>BDUI01000353.1:0-13919 GCA_002335545.1 Apodemus speciosus | reverse complement strand
ACTTCTCATACAAACTTGCTAGTCCCTAAAACAGGAAGTGGCAATGATTATTCTTAGCAAAATTTCATACGACCCAAAATTTATTTATTGTGTGAAATAATGTACTAATATCTACAAATTAGCGTACTTTACAGATGAAATGTGTGTGGAATTACCCTCCAAGTACACTAAAGGTGGTAGGGAAACTCTATAGTTCAAGTGTTTATATTTAAAAATAATCTACTAGGTAGGAAGTTAAACAGTGACAAGCAGTATCTTTGTCATCTAAATCTAACTTTAAATTAAAGAATTTAATTTTGTTCATGAGACAGGTTTCAGTGCTTATTTGAACACTGGAACTTACATTTTGAACAACAGCAAGCAAGCACACGCCCTACAGCCCAGGCCACACAGCCGTCTCCGTACCTGCCAAGCCAGGAGCTGCCCAGGCTCCAGTTCTGCAGCTTTCTTGTAGGCGCCCTGGGCCTGGTCAGGCTGTTCTAGCTCAGCTGCAGCAACACCAATAAAAACCCAGGCATTATAGTTATTTTTCTCTTGTTTTAACACTGTCTGATTAAAAAAATTAAGAGTAAGTCATTACATTTTGGAAACGACTTAACAAACAACAAAACAATAGTCTGTTATGAATCTGCCACCAACAGAACGACCTTAGAGTCACAGCCAGCAGGAACTGTAAATGAAAGACTGTAAAGAGTCCGGGGAATGAGGTGTTTTTCTGTAAAGTGCTCAACAGATCTTGATACCTATATCAAATGCCTCGCCCACTCATGAGAATGCTGTGTAGAAGAGAACCATAGTGCCCAGCCCCATTCCTGTCCTGAGCACTTCATCCAACAATAGTTTCTTCCCCACAATAATACTTTCCCRTAGTAAAGATGGGTTCTTCCTGGCAGTTATGTCAATATACCATGCAAGTTCAAATACACAACGGCAGTAAATGATTAAATATACAAGCCATCTAGAAAAAAGGTATACTGAGATGAGGCTTTCAGGAATAAGAGTACCTGCTAAAGCAAAGTAAATAGTTTAAGGCAACAATTAATATGTTCTAGGGAAAGAAACAAAAAAGATCCAGAAGCCTCTCAAGGCTTTGCATATTCTAGGGAAAAATCGCCTTTCTCTGAGTTGAACTTCTCCAATAATTAGGCTACTGTGCATTCACGGGCTTCCAGCCATCTGTCACCAGTGCAGTCAGGCTACACTCTAGCCACTAACGCTGCTCCTACAAACGCAACCAGGCATCTGCCAAAGTGAGACCCTAACACTAGGGCTTGCTCTGTTCATGTTCTAAACACCAAGCACAGCTATGGGTCAGCTGCCAACCACTAATTACTGTCTGACTAATGACCAGAGCTTCAGTATCCAAGACACATTTTAAAGGAAACAATCCCATACAAAAGAAATGTGGTGAATATAGGCAGGAAATTCTGAGAGGACACAGAAAAATACCTAACTATATGTACCCAACCTAGAGCCAGCGTCCCCAAAGGGATGCTTATGCCATGCTCTATGAGACAGAACCACAGCAAATATACTCTTGGGTAGTTTCTCTTTAGTGCCAACCAGCTCTGGGTTACCATAGATAAGAGACGTCTGTCATTGCTTTGTTCTCCACTATAAATTATAAGCTACCTGATGAAATTCATGTCAGAATTTTACCAGAGAGATACCCATGCTAAGTAAGGTGCAGGACCATGGCAGCCAAATGGCTCAGGGAGTCATCCAGGCTTACAGAACTAAGTTCAGCCCCTGAAACGCACACAAAGGTGGAAAGAGAATTGGCTTCACGAAGTTGTTCTCTGATCTCCACATGTGTATGCCCCATACCATGCACATATACATCAAACACACTAACAATAGTAACTATGTGGACACACAAACATTTGAGCATTATCAGTTAGATAAGCTCCCTGCTGGAGGAAACGGTTTCTCTTATATCACGCCACACATACTGCATCTTCCATCTGAACAGACTGTTCACCTTTTGTACCAGATTAGTACCATCATGGCTTCATACGTCTGCTAATCTCAGTCATCAATATATTCTTATGAATATATCTCTTACATCAGAGACGCTGGTACCTTTGCTGAACTTTACAGCCAAGTAAATAATAAACCTTGAGGCCACTAAAGAATTAGAATCAAATCAGGTGTGGAGACGCACACTTAGAATCTCAGCACTTAGGTGTCAGAGGCAGGCAGACCTCTGTTAGTTCAAGGCCAATCTGGTCTACAAAGAGAGTTCCAAGGGTATACAGGGTTACACAGAGAGATCCTGTTCTCAAAACAAATAAACAAATTAATTAAACAAAGCAAACCAAAACAAAAATCCTGCTGTGTACTCAGCCTGTTTAACCTGCCTTTAAGAGTTCAATGTAACAAACAACCTTACCATGTTACACAGCTTTAATTTTAAACAGCATATTCTTTCATGCTCCTGATTCAAAAAGTCATGCACGTGTGTCTATATGTCTGCGATGATAAACATTTCCTGAACACAGCATACCGGACAAGTGTCCTTAAACAAATACCCGCCACAAACACTGGAAGCAACACGGACGTTAGCACTATGTCTGTTGAGGCTTCACTGTCATGTTTGCTCTTTGGAGTGTTCTCGACCAGTAAAGTTCAGTCCCTTTCAAACTCAAAGAATGCCTTCCCTTTGTGATGCTTTCTATGCTGACCAATAAGGCTTAGCAAAAGCCCTTTGTGAGGGACAAACTCACAAGAGAGCATTCAGAGAGGCACAGACGACTCCAGAACCATAAACTACAAACAGATGGGTCACAGGGAAAGAAGCAGGGAATCAAAATTGGGCTTGTTCTTGGCCAAAGTAATCCGAGAGGAAATGCTTTCATTTCTTCCCCTCAAGTGCACCCGTGTACTCTGGTGCCTCTGAGGTGATCTCTACTGTGTCTGACATGCCTACCCAACCAATCAGTTATTGTAATGTCTCATTGTAACAGCTCTGGACTCTCCTTCCTACTCCTGTGGCTTTACCCTTCCTTAAGATCCATCACTGCCACACCACCTCCCGTCTCCCATTCCTGCCTCCTCTGCCTCTCTCCTCATYATTCTTAACATCTATAACTGAACTCCATCAGTCACAGAGTTCACTTAAGTAGCACAAATCTTCAAATGGGCCCAAGAAATAGAAGCCATCAGAGAAAAATGGTCGTATTTTCCCATTGCCCTGTATGTATCTGCACCTATCTTTTTCCTGCTAACACAGAAGAGGAACTAAAGACCATCCCCTCTCTAGCAGTCAATTTCTCTTTAACAGGAACATTCCCAAAAGCACACAGGAAAGCTTTAGAATCTTGATTCTTCTACCCACTGGTCAGATAGAATTTAGAATGTCAAATACATTGAGATAATAAAAATGCTGAGTAGGCAAGGAGACCCAGAAGTTAAGATGTCTGCTCTTAAGTCTAGCGATTTGCGTTCAAGCCCCAGGACCCACATGGGAGGAGGAGAGAAGTGATTCCTGCAATTTGTCCTCTGACTTTTAAAAGCATGATACACATAACAGACACATTTTAAAATACAGTACAAGCATAATAATAAGAACAACAACAACACTAAASTATAGTAACATTCCATAATGCAAGGTGCTTATGATACGTCTGCCTTTGAAAGCAGGGCTTTAATAACTTAGCAATCACGAATATCGAGTGCAGCACTAGGAGCCTGCCCCGCTTACAGGGGGAGATGCGTCTACCTGCTCTTCAGGTTCTACCACTGAACTGAATATGGGCAATAAAAGACTTACACCTACGAATAACCCATACACTGGTACTGTATTTGWTTGCCCAAGAAACAAATACCCTTTACCTTGCAATGTTTCAAAGCTTCTTTGTATTCTTTGTTTCTGATCGCATCTCTCGCACTTTTTAGAGCAGTCTTCACTTCTTTGCTGGACATTCTATCAAGACAAGAAGCTATAGTGAATCTAGAAGAATATCTCCCTAATGATAAGAGTCCCAGTAACTTAATCATCTAAAAAGAAAAATCTAATTCCTTCTCTCTGGAATATGCTTTCCCTCCTGCTACAAACACAGTTCATTCCCTCAACTCTTCGTATTTCTACGAAATTGGACCATTTCCTGGGCAAACTTCCTAAAATTTTAATCCTTCCCTCTCCTACTTAAAAATCACCCCGTATATCCTTCCCTTGCTTTATTTTATTTCCAAGTACTAACACATCTCCTGTACCATATATTCTTCATCTCTACTCTATTATGTGTATCCGAACCCTAGCAGAATCTAAGTTCTGTATAAATATGGTTTTGTCTGTTCTTGTTTTTCTATCTCTAGGACTTAGTATGACAAATGCACGTGACCAATAATACATATTGAAATGCAGCTGTATTAGAATTATATTCAATCTCCACATGTTTAGCTAAAATACAGATGATCTTATGAACAAAGACCGACAATATATAGTAATCCCAAGCCAATTTTAAAGCAAGAGCCAATAAAATAATCTCAAGGAAGTCAAGGCCAACCTCTGCTACATAACAAGCTCAAAGCCAACCTTCCCTATATGAAACCTAATACTTTGTACATACTTTTAATACTAATAATACTTTGTAATAATTTTAATTTTTACAAATCATTTCAAAAATTTTGAAGATATTTTACTTTATAGGAAAAGTATTTCATTTAAAATTAAAGACATTAATTTAACTTTAACTATAGTAACCCACATTAATATTTTATAAGTAACCGACTTACCTAAACCAAATGCAATTACAACTCATTGTTTTTAATAATATAATTCTTAAAAGAGAAAAACACTTGCATTTTCTGCTGACTTGACCTCTTTCTAATCTCATCATAAAGATAAAACAAAGTTAAATACTAAGTAGCTCCAAACTCCAGATATTCAAAGTAACAAACTCCCACAGTATACTACCGTAGTATTCAAATACAGTAAGAGAACAGAGTAACTACTCTCCCGCAGGAAGTACACTAACACATTTCACAATCCACTAACATAGTACATGAACACAGTAGATTAATACATAATACACAAACACTGTATATGAACACAGTACATTTACACTTTATGCAAAAACAATAATATACTAACACAGTACACTAACACTGAACATAAAATACATTAACACAATACACTAACACAGGCATTAACACAATACACTAATATAGTACTCTAACACTGTACAATAACACAATACTCATGCAGCATACTAATGTAGTACACTAACACAACATACTAATACAGTACATTAACACTTTACACAAACACAGTAAACTAACATAATACACTCATGCCATACACTGACAGTATACACAAATACAGTACACTAGCACAATACACTAACAGAGTATGCTAATTTAATATACTAATACCACACACTAACATGTAAAACTAATGCAGTACACTAACATATCATGCTAATATAATAAACTAATACATAATTAATGCACTAATACACTAATGCACTACATAAACACAGTATACACTAGCATGCTACACTGATGCAATGCACTARCATAGTACACTAACATAAGATACTAAAACAGTACACTAACAGAATACTACCAGTATATTCTGGCCAAAGTGAAATGCACAAGTATGAAACAAAAGAAATCTATGAAGTTACAGACATGTAGATAAGGTTGTTTTAACTTAAAGAAAGCYAATATTTAGTATAATATAAAAATTACAACACTATAAAATCAGTTTATCTGTGATACATTCAGATTTCCCAAATATAACATCTTGTTGCAATAATTACTTAATTATACATCATACTATGTCATCTTTGAATGACTACCTTACCTGAAAAGTATCTTGATATTGATTTAGAGGTGAACTAGAGGAAAAAATGCTTTTAGTATATGAGTCTTAATGACAGCAGTTAACAAAGTTTAGCATTGATTTCACATTAGCTTTCTCAAGCCACGTTCCTTCTGCAAGGTGACCTGTAGACTAAAAAGAAGACAAAAGTGAGGATAACCGACCCAGACAAATAGAGAGATCCAAGTAAAACATAAAGAAGACCTTAGGTGGGCACATAAACAAGGAAAAAACAAGAGACAATCTCCGCGTGGGCACCAAGCCCTCCAACGCGAGACAAAATACAAAAGGCCCCGCTGCCCTAAAGAATACAATCTAAATCAGGAGAAACATCTATGACTTCATATGAACCCTTAGAGAACCAAATGACAGACTAAAGGTGAAACAGGCAGGTACAGTGGGAGTTTAGAAAAGACACACTGTGTGAGGTAATAAACAACTATGAGGAGAAGACATGCTGCAACAATGGAGAGAAGAAAGAACATCACTCCAGTCAGAGACATTACATAAGGAGAAAGGAGAGAACAGGAGAACAAGAAAGGAAGCAAGAGAGAATGAGAAGATCACAGTGAACAGACCACAGAAGCAAATTAGAGTTAAGTAGAGCCTCCAAAGATTACAGATCTTGAGAGTCAGGTAGACAAGCTTAGACTAAGGACAGCTGAAAAAGCATCAGAGACTGTTTGTTACATTTGAAGCCCACTGGAAATGCACACTTTCTCTTGATAACAGCTGCTACCTTCAGTACTTTCCATATCTACCCACTTCCACCTGTAATTCTTTACACTGCAATGGAGCCATCCATTCTCTCCCCAGTCCTGCACTTAGCCAGAGGATGCGGGCTCTCATGTACTCCTTTCTTCTAACACAGATGCACATAAACAAAGTAATTTGTCCCTGAAAGTAACTATTTTTAAATAGGACAAGAAGAGGCCTAGTAACCATTTTTTTTAAAATAGACATTAGAAAACTGACCACTAACTAAGTAACACTCAAAACCTTTTTCTTTCATAAAAAAACCATTATCTGAAATTATTCCATGTGCCCCTAATGCTCTTCTATTTTGGATTTTTCCCTCTATTCTAAGCATTTCCCAGACTCTAAGTACTTGGAAAGGCTGCAATGCTATTCCACAGTTCTACTAATACTTTCCCTACCTCCTCTCCTCCCACTGTTGTCTTTCCTCCCAAGTTAACACTCAGCATACTACACTAAAAGATGCTGAGCACAATAACTGGTTACCAAGAGAAAATATACATACTTTTGCATACTTTTATGCACTGAAAATTTTCTAACTAGCAACTTCAAAATATTTTACTTAAATTAAGCTTAAAAGTAGCAATATAACTGTATTTTCAAAGAGTTAGAAAGTAACTCAAAAAGTACTAAGTAGTCTAAAGGTATTTGTTTTGACCTGTAGTCTGATATGAGACAGGGTCCATCACTAGTCCTGCTGTTGAAGGACCTGGGATGGATCATTCCACAAAGGCAGACTGCCTGCCTGTGCTCTAGCACACGGCCCCCCTCTTACCTGTTACCACGCCTGCATCTTCTTCCTGAACTGAATGTCAAGTTGTTCCTTACCCATTTTTCACCTAAATTAAGTAAACACAAGCATGACATAGTGATATCCAACACCCAAATCCTTCCATATTTTTTTTAAATTAAATTCACCATGACCATAATTTAAAACATGAAAAATAAATCTATATGATTTTCAGTCTTTCATCTTTTGGAGAGCCACTAATCTTCATCTCCAAAGTTCTGAACTGGTTTAAACCAGGACTTGAGTTGTTCCAATCATGCCTCCGTATGAGTTTTAACTTGGGAGGAAAGACAACAGTGGGAGGAGAGGAGTTAGGGGAAGTATCAGGACTGTGGAATAGCGCTGTAGCCTTTTAAAGGAGTTATGTTACAACCCCAAGGACAGAGGCATAGAAACAAAGGTATACAATCAATATGACAGCAAGTCAGAAATAGATTCATTTTAAAACTGTCGTGCTCAGGTTTTCTTTACGGTTGTATTATTTTGAATTTGGGATGAGGACAGGATATCCAACAGTTTCTGAAATGACCTTATTGTCTCTTCTGCCACTGTCTGCTGTGTATGTATGGGAAGGAGTAAGTGCTCTCATCATTGACAATCTAAAATCAAAGGAGTGATTCTGAAAGTTCTGAACATTGTTGAAGATACTGTGTATTGTGCAAATACCCAGCCAAGATTTAATTCTTTATGTAGGAATAAACATTAATTTCATAATTATACAAATTTCCTGGTTCTTTAATTGATCATGTGTATAACCATGACACAATCCTGTTGAGTTGTACACATAAAATATATGACTGACAAGTTAGCTTCCAAAGTCTAGATCACCAAAAGGCATGTGTCAGTACTCACATTACTCTTGGAGCGCCCTCCAGTATTCTATGTATCTTTGCTTCTCCCAACTGTTCAGCCTGCTGACTCTTACTTTTGCCTAGTCTCATGTTACTCATAACCAGGCCAAGTTGAAATATCAAACATACAACCTGCACCATACCAAATTCATATCAGTCCGATCCTGTAACATTTATGACCTATACCAGCATTTCCAAAAACATATTCCAAAGAACATGCTTAAAGGCATTACTACATTGTGTAGGAAATTTGTATAAAGATCTCAGTGTCCCATCACAATGTATACTGGAATCTTAAAGTCTCTAGAAAATCCAAATATCCAAACACAGCTAAATGCAGCAACTCTAAACTCTGTCATCACAGAACACTCAGCTCAGTGAAAGCGAGCTGACATTTTGAAAACACTAGCATGCTCCAGAAAATAATTTGGGATATTACTGCTTTGGGGGACAGGGTTGTATTTTTTTTCATTCAACTATTACCCATACTTTTTAATGCCTTTTCTAGTCTTAGACATTTAGAAGTATGTACATCTATGTGTTTCCCAAAACTGACTGGAAGTTCTTTGGGAAATTCTGTTGTTACTTTGGATATTAAAAGTCCTGCAGAGGCTAGACCCAGACTGTTCAACTGAACACCTCTCTGACTTCTTAAGAATAGATTTTTTTTCCTAAAGCACCTGATCCTAACATGGACATTGCTAGCTGATGATGTAAACCTGATAGACATAGACAGAGATCTGAGCCTGTTGTGGGTTAACTGTATCCTGCTGTGTTATATAGAAATTTCTTTCAAATTAAAACATTTCATCCCAGGTGGCAGGCTGCTTAAGACTCAAAAAATAAAGTTTATAAGGCTCAAGAAATAAACAACTCACAAGTCTCAGAAAGTACCTGAAACTGACATGATTTACAAGGCTCCTCTCTTTAGGTAAAATAAGCAGTAATAAAATAAAATGCAGGATACTCTCTGCAAGTGGCTGAACTATTAACAGATTATACAGGGAGCCTCAAGAACACAGCCTTCAAGAATCACTGCCCATGTCGCAATGGCTTTTCAGTGATACAGCTACCTTTGAGTCATTCATATTCCCCTAAGTAACCCCACACCCACGCTCCGTAAGCTCATTAGTTCAGCCTGCTTGTTCATGTTTCCACAAGAAAAGTCAAACAACACCCCAAAATTCATACATCATATGTCAAAGAACTTCAGAATACAACCGTTTTTTTGCTAAGTACAAAGGCAATGAAGACTAAATGAGGTTACATATGAAGAGCCCAATACAATCTGTTACACTTAATAGTAAACATTCTAAGATGCAAATATACAGAATAAAGATCAGGTGGCACATAGTGAGAAGTTGGCCATCTACAAGACAATAACACTGGCCTCAGAAGCAACCATACTTAACGACTCTTTGAATTTGGACTTCTACACTTCAAAATTATGAGAAAATAGATTTCTGTTGTGGTATTTTGTTATATCAATCCTTGTGAACTAAACCACGGCCCCTATCCTGAATACTACCTACCCATATGAACACATGCACACATAAATGATCCTTTGCTCACAGAATAACTCGGTAATTAACAAAAATCCAGGACTGCCAGGATTTGTTACACAGAGAAACCCTTGTCTTAAAAACCAAAAAAGGAAAAAGAAAAAAAGAAAAATTGAGATGTACCACATTTTCTTTATCCATTCTTTAGTTGTGGGACATCTGGTTATTTCCAGTTTCTGGCTATTATAAATAACCCTGCTATGAACATAGTGGGGCATGTGTCCTTGTGGGATGGGGGATCATTCTCTAGGTATATACCCAGGAGTGGTATAGCTGGGTCTTGAGGTAGAACTATTCACAATTTTCTGAGAAAACACCAAATTGATTGCCAAAGTGATTGTACAAGTTTGTACTCCCATCAGCAATCTCATCCCCTTGCTCCACATTCTCACCAGCATGTGCTGCCTGTCGCTTGACTCATGATTTAGCCATTCTGATGGTTAAGAAGGAATCTCAGAGTTGTTTTGATTTGGATTTTCCTGAAGACTAAGGATGCTGAACATATCTTTAAGTATTACTCAGCCATTAGAAATTCCTCTGCTGAGACCCACAATTTGTCCTGCCTACCAGATGTACAGGAGTAAAGATTAAGTAGAAATGGGGGGAATGACCATAAAATGACTGATCCAGCTTGAGACACACACCATGAGAGAGAGCTCACCCTGACACTATCTATATGATATTCTGCTATACTTGCGAACAGGAGCCTAGCAGACCTGTCATCAGAGGGGTTTCATCACCCAGCAACTGATGGAATCAGATGCAGAGACTCACAGTCAAACATTAAGCAGAGCTTGTGGGATATGTGGAAAAGAGGGAGAAAGAATTGTAAGAGCCAGAGGGGTCAAGGACACAAGAAAACCTACAGAATCAATTAGCCTGGGCCCATAAGGGACCCACAGAGACTGAACCCCCACCAGAGAGCATGCATGGGACAGACCCAGGACTTGGCATATATGTAACAGTTGTACAGCATGGTCTTTGTGTGAGACTAACAGTAGGTGCAGGAGCGATCTCTGACTCTGTGGCCTGTCTGTGGATCCCTTTCCCCTAACTGGGCTGCCGTGTGCAACCTCAATAAAAGAAGATGGAATTTCTAGTCCTGTGGCAATTTGACATACCAAGGCCTGTTGATAATCATGGAAGGTCTCCTCTTTTCTGACGAAAAAGGGAGGGATGGGGAGAGTGGAGAGGAGGGAGAGGACGCTGTAGTGGATATATACAGTAAAATAATTAATTTGTTAATTAATTAAATTTAAAGGTTAAGATTTCAGGAAAAACAAGTGAAGCAACCTGCAGTAGAGCAGTAACTAGCTGAAGACTAGTTAGCAAGACTGAGAAGACAAGTATTGGAGAAGAAACGGGAAGATGGGCTTTTACCCATGTAAAATCAAAGTATAATGAATTAACGAGTGGCTAAAAGTAGAAGACTGACTTCAGCTCTAAATCGGAACTTTTAATACTTAAACCTCCACAAGTACAGAAGGAGCTGCTCAGTGGAGGCTGTCCCACCAGGGAACATGAAGTGTGGACTGGATGCGCCAGCAGGCCAGGCCGTTAGATGGCCTCTTAATGCCAGATGGAACGTACTAGAAACCCTTAGGTTCTAGCAGCACTTTGAAACGGAGTCCCTAAAATACCTGTTTCACCAACCTGCTGCTGCAGCACCTGCTCTCAATGACACAGCAGTTACAGGAAAAGAAAAGGATGTGCTCCTTCCTCAGACCAAGAGCTGAAGAAACAAAGCCTTTAAGGATGATTGGTGCTCAAATAATCATTACTAAGCAAAAAAAAAAAAAAAAAATACCAAATGTAATTTTTATAAAACTAAGCACCAGTTGATATTGTTTCTGTAAAGTATGTTCTACATTCCAAATTAACTCAATGCAATTCTGGGGAGTGTGCCCTGTTTAGGAGSCAATAGACTTAGATAAGTTTTCTCACCCTCAAAAAGTTATTTAACCTGTTTTCCTATCTGCAAAGTAGTCCAAGTGAAGACTACAGAGTGCATTCTACATAAAAGCATGCTACACAGTAAAAATACAGCAAAGCTTAACAGAACAYGAAGCACAATACCGCTCTGTATCAGATGTGTACGGTATTTTATTACAATTAATCTGTACAAAAGGCTGCCAGATATGAGAGTTGAGATTTTAAATAAATAGCACTACTTCTCCTTTTCCTGTCGGAAAATAAAAATAACTGGTGTAATGTACAATTATATATACCTGAAACTTATCAGTGAAGAATGTGACTTGAAGATACAAACGTGCTTCTTCCAGAATTCTCCAAAGAAATCTAGCAATCAAACAGCTGATTATATTCTATACCCAACAATGTTACTCCGAGCATACGTCAATTAACCGCACACTTCACACAGCCCATCTCTGTTCCTTTTAGAACCGGTTCCTTTCCCTCCCATTTTGCTACAGCTAAGCTTTTCTGGATCTGGAAACTGAAACTTATTAGGCCGGCTCTTCACCCCATAGGAGCACAATCCTTACAGGCCAGCAAAAAGAGGAAATCGAGGAGGCAGGCTTCATGACTAGGGTTCTGGAGCGCAGCAGAGATCCAAACCACTAACCAGACCACACCTGAGGTGACTAGCCTAAGTAAGGTCCACATCCAATTTAAGTGACAGAATCGCTGCCACATCATCACCGCCAAGTTCACTGTCAACGAACATTCAGCTCCGCACAAAAGGAAGACGAACGACCCTTAACATCACGGCCATGCTCAATATTTTCTCGCCCTAAATACCATTTCAACTGCCTTTAGATTTCAACTTCTGCCAAAACCGAAAGCAATCAGAACCCACCTGGGCATATGGGACTGCCACAAAGTACAAGTCCGGGCAACGCATGCGCACTTCCCTAGGCATCGCTTGCCTGAGAGGAACTGGCAGAGCAATCATTAGCTCGAAATTTGATTAAAACGGTCTTTACATGGGCTAAGAACGTGATTCCTTTTGCGCATGCGCCTGTTCTTTGGCCTGATGGGAGTTGTAGTTTCTTGGTGCCACTTTTTTTTTTTTTTTTTTTTTTTTTTTTTTTTTTTTTTTAACTTCTGTATTTGTAACCCAACTACTAGTTTTAGAGTCTGGTCCCTGCTCATAACTGGAGAGCAGGCCATAGGAGACCGGCTCAGCAGCTGCTTCTGAACGCCCATGTCCGCGATGCTGCTCTTGGTCGTGTCGCTGGTCCCAGCGTTAGCGTTCGCGGCGCCGGCCCCCAGAACACAGAAGAAAAAGCTGCAAGCACCCAACGTTGTGCTGGTCGCCAGCGACTCCTTCGTAAGTACCCAGAGGAGCAGACACCGCCCACAACCTGTGGAGAAACGTCATAGGGAACCTGACACTGGGGTTGAGTGGTCCCGCAGGCGCATACCTGCAGCACACTTGTGTATACTAGTAAAGTTAGAAACCGATCTCTAACTCCTGGGTTCTAGCAATCCTTCTGCCTCGACCTCACCAGTAGAGACTACCACCACGGGCACAAATTAAGCATTTTTGCCATTATTAATATTTAGCCAATAAACGGGTCGATTCAGTTTTGAAGGGAACCGCATTGTGCACTTCCATAAAACTGTATTCGTTTTCCAGAGATATGTGTCAGTCGCCTACATTTGCAAAAATTAATGCTTGGTTGAGAAATGAAGGAAAYTTAACTTTATTCTCTAGACCAGCAATTCTCAACCTGTGGGTCTCAATCCCTTGGGAGGGGCCGAATGGCTCTTTTGTAGGAGTCACCTAAAACCACCGGAAATATCAGCTATTTACATTACAACTCACAACTAACAAAATTACAGTTATAAAGTAGCAACGAAAATAATCTTATGATTGGGGGAGTCACCATAACATGAGGAATTGTATTAAACTGTTGCAGCATAGAAAGGTTGAGAACCACTAATCTAGACATTTTATAGTTGTGTTAGTACTGATTTAAAGAAGTTATATGTGCATGCATAATCTTAAATTTGAATTAAATTCATATGGAAAGGACCTCGAATTGGGAAAAAAACATGAAAAAGAAGACAGATTAATAAACTTTTAATTTCTTTTTTTTTATTGGATATATTCTTTATTTACATTTCACTTCCCTTTTTCTGGATTCCCCGCCCCCCAGATGTCCCAT
>BDUI01000352.1:297656-308776 GCA_002335545.1 Apodemus speciosus | reverse complement strand
CAGAGTGAGGCTTAGTTGGGCAGCCAACTGAATCCAGGGCATCCAAGATAAAATATAGAATTTATTAAGTAATAACTTGGGATTATGCACAGGAGGAGGACACCCAGCTATTGTGCTGATTAAGGTATATTAAAATATAAAGGCTGCATCTGTGTCTTTCATTTGGGAACATAAAGCATTGGGGAGGGTAGCATGGTCAGTTCAACTGGAATTTATTTAGATAATTATTTCTGTACTCACCACACACATCCACACACAGTGGGGGGCATGCAACTTTTTAAACTCTTTTTATATTCTATTATTGTTGCTTTTTAATTAAGTAATCGATTGTTTTTTCTTATTTACTCAGTTTTTCACTGTTAAATTCATCAGTACCCATTTCATACCAAGGACCTTAGAACTATAGATTTATTGATGGTCATAAATGATATAGCAATGCTATTCTGAGTGCTATTGTAATTTTACTTTTATCTTTTTGGCCTACCTTCTCCACTTCTCACCTAGTCAATTGCTTTTGATGCATTGCTGTGGAATACTTTAAACATTCTCAGAGCACAGTTTGAAATGTATTGAACCATGTAAATCTTCCCTCTTATRCAGAAATCCCATATGTTATATCTCAGAAAGTTAGCCAACCATGTTTAAATAGTATATACACACTCCAAGTATATTTACTCTCATATAACAGCCTATACCTTAACATATTGTTTAGGTTGACACATTGTTGAAATTTCACTAGATATTACATCCTAGTTATGTCTAGAAGACACTATCTAGTAATACATATCCTTCCATTCCCTTTTTTTTTCAGGATTTTCCTTGAGCCTTATGTACAGGGGTTGCACATTTCTCTTTTTGGGGTCAGTACCTCACAGTCTTTTAGTCTATTCACTTTGACCAGTTGGGGATCTTTGTAGTAGTTCCTGTCTGCCACAACAAGAAGCGTCTATGGGTTTTAAATTCTAGCTTGGATAAAAAGCACATGAGACATTACATTTAAGAATACCAACTGGATTTAAAAGTGTCTTTGCTTATTATGTCCAGCAAAATTTTCAGTCTAGAAATGGTAAAATGCATTCAAGCACATATTAGTGCTAAAATGCAAAGTATCCAGTATCTATTTTATTTTAATGTTCACTTTTAGTCACATATCAACATTAAAGTATCAGGGGGATGGTTCAATCAAGAAATACAATTGAGAAAATGGTCCACTCAAATGCCCTGCCCACTTTCCATAGGAGAGAAAGTAAGACACATAGCTTAACTCTTCATAGGTCTAGTTTTTGCCCCCTTCCCCCTAGACACTGAAAGTATCTAAAGAATATAAGGCATTATATAAAGTCGAGATCCAAGTTCATTATTGAGTCAAGTACTAAAAGCCATATAAGAAGCAACTTGATTGTGAGCTACTAGCCTCTTGGGGAGACATACATCTTTGTGCATTCAATCACCCCTCTTCCTAACCCCTTTTCCAAATTCATTTCCTTCCTAATTTAATTAATCATGAATGTATCACTTCTGTCTAGGACCTAACCATTTAGGCAGTACAAAAAAAAACTGTCATTGGTGAGGATAAGGAGACAGCATGTACTTTAATAACTTTCTTAAAATGAAAACTTTGTTGGAAAAGTAATTGTGTGTGTGTGTGTGTGTGTGTGTGTGTGTGTGTGCGCGCGTGCGTGTCTATGTGTCTGTGTGTTTTCTTCCCAGCTATTACTTTTCTGCTTTTAAATCTTAATGTCTCATCTGGATGAACACCTTATCATAAGCCAACAGGGGAAGGTGGTGTTTGTATTTGTATTTGCATTTATATGGCATTTTCATATAGTGTGTCTCACATTGCTGACAGACCAATGAATCACAGGTCTGTAGCACCCTCTCTACATGCATCATGGGAGCAGCCATCTTCCACATGCTCTACAGAAGCAACCTAATTAATCTTTCTGAATTTTAATTCATTAGAATGATGCTGTGGCCAAGGGAGCATAAGAATGGTGTGTATGCCTGACTGGAGATTTATCCCAAATTTCAGGAAGTCAGAAATGCTAGAAAAGTATCACACAGGTAACCATGGATCCCCCCACAAACTGTCCCTTGTCACTGCAACTATTGGTAGAATCACAGAATGAATGAGCCATTGCAGATTTATAAGCTAATAGAGAAGAGGCAAGCACATATATCTCACCTAAAATAATTACAACATCATCTCTTAGAACTGAGTTGTTCTTCTCAGTACTCATTCATTAGAAACCATTGTTTTTTCTAAAAGTCAGGTCTTAGGCTCTGTATCATTAACAAAAAGCTACTAGTAATGTAAGCCATGGTGGAATTGCTTCTGTGGAAAGCTGAGTCCATTTCAATACTTTAACTCAGCATAAATAACAGGGTGCTCCCACTAGAACTGATTACAAGATAAACTCCCTTTATGGTACAGGACACCACTATTTCTTAAACAACCCCAAGTGTCCCATCACAACTTGATACTTAACTAGATGGTACAGGTAAACTTTACTAAATCACATATTCTTAATTTGCACCTGCCAAGTGAAACATGCATATACTTTTAAGTGTACAAGAGAGTATTTTTGGTATATATTTTGATGCAACATTTACTCTGGTCATTTGTAAGGTTTAATGTTTAACATCCTCACATACACGCCCTTTGAGTATCATAGGGGAAGTGTCCTGGGGATTCTTTTGAATTGCCAACAAGATTCAACTTTGCAGTAATTAAAGAGCTACTGATCACAATCTTTATGGCAGGTCCCACAGGTTTTCACTTTCCTAGAAAGGGTATAAGGCTGCAGTATTTAGTGAAATGAATAATGTGTTACACATAGTCTTAACTTCAAGGCCACAATAAATCCCTCCCCACCCATTCTCCCACCATTGCCTCATTGCAGATAACCTGTCTACAGGCTCTGTTAAAGATGCAGCACTAAACCAAGGCCCTGATATGAGTTCTTACAGTGTATGCTATGAACTAGCTCTGGGTAGGTACATTTTTAAACTCTCAGGCACAGTGCAAAGATTATAAAATGATCTCAGGAGCTTGTGGATGTCATTTAAATTAGAGTTCATGATAGGAAAACAAATGGTTGGGTGAGATAATAGGGGTTTGTGTGATATTCTGAATTCCTCAATCTTTACTTTTAGCCAATTAAAATTAATTCCTTCAGCCTCACAGCCTGGAAATCCCAAGTTCCCAGACATGTCAAGTTGTGGTTCAATTTTGAGACAGAGGCAATTCCTCAAGAAACCCCAGCCTGACACAATCAAATAAGCCTTGTCAAAGTCCACCTAATCAAAAGCCCCACACTTAATCACATCAGCTTCTTTAGCTCAAACTAGACAGGGTCCCATCAGGGGCTGGGAGCTCTCAGTCAATGCTGTCTGCTATTCAAATGATCCAAGCTGCAGCAGTTCCGGCCTGCATCCAGGTTATGGAAAATCAGCTGCAGCTAATTAAAAGTAGTGTGCAGTCTCACATGAGAGTTCCAGCCTCTTCTCCTGGCCAGGTACAGATTATAATGCGTCTCCAATCATTGCACTGTATCAGGGACCTGAGCTAGAGGATTTACGAGACTGGGAAATCTGGAAAGCCAGTGAGTAAAAGCAAAAGTAAGAAGTATGTGGCTCAGGGAAAAGTAGGAATGAGGGAGGGAACTTAAAAAGACATTCTCTGCATTGTCACATTAGTGAGAAAATTGGCAGCCTGCACTTCAACAACATGGCTCGGTGCTGGTTCAGCTCTAGCATCTGCTACACTCTGGAATATTAGACTTAGTGAGCTGTGTAACAGAACACTGCTACACAGGGCCTTGTTAGAACTCCAGCAGAAACTTTAACTATAGCTTTTGTTTTCTTTTATTTTGGACAATTTTTAAGATACCGTGTTTTGAATTTTAATTACTGTCATCCCCACATTCTATTATCTCTCTCACCTCTATATTACCTACCACATACATGAGTATTTGCAAGCACACGCGCGCGCGCACGCACACACACACACACACACACACACACACACACATGTACACACACATTCTGGAGATGAGCCCTCCAACAAACTATCAAACAAGAAAATGCATAGCTATCATTTTAGTGTATATGACTTCAACATACAAAGTTGAGGAATGTGTCAAAACTAAAGTCACTAAAGTCATGTCTTTGTAGGTTCCAGAGATGAAGATACATACTATGTACTCATAACGCAACCTACGTCAATAACCACGATCCATTTCCTATGTAAAGGGTTCTTCCAACTTTCTTTTCTTTTGGCATTCATTCCTTTTGATTTTTGAAAAAAAATCACACCTTTATTTATTTAAATTATTCTCCTTGGGTCTTTATATTCATTAGGTTCTAATCTTCATATACTTGAAACTACCAGACACTTTGAAAGAGGAAGCTGTACATACTACCTCTATTGCTATAATGTTTTCTTTTTCACATCACTCATCAGACTTCTTTGTTATATCTTACTTAGTCTTTTGTTCTGCCTTTTCCTTCATTTAACATGAGCTGAACTTCTGAACCTTCTAGTCTTCTGTTTACATGTTCATACCTATGCAGGCATCAATGGATGTTAACAGTTTCCCTTGATATATTCAACTATTAAGTAATTATTGAATGCCTATTCGGCATCTCTTGCTTTTGTAGATATTTGAGGGAGATGCATCATCAGTTTACTGGCACTTAAATGTGATGCATTCATTGCTTTATATTCTCACTGCCACTGCCATTAATTAAACAGCTAAAAGAACATTCCTTCTAGTTTTTCCAGCTTCTTGCCTTGGCCAGGCAAATTCCTTGAATGCTAAGCTCTAAAGGTGACTTTTCTAATGTGGAATAATCATGTGGTTTTATTTCTTTAAAATCCATCAAGTGTCTCCTAATACTCTTAAGAAAATGGCCATGTGGCTTGATGTTATTTAAAAAGTTCATCATATTCTGGGCCCCAG
This sequence comes from Apodemus speciosus, assembly GCA_002335545.1. NCBI lineage: Eukaryota > Metazoa > Chordata > Mammalia > Rodentia > Muridae > Apodemus > Apodemus speciosus. Next base: position 303,812 of record BDUI01000352.1, on the reverse strand, counting down.
TTTTGGTTTCAGATCTTTTATTGTATACCCTTGTAGTCCATGTTTCATCTATACTAAAGAAAATTCTAATCTCTCAAACACTTCACAGGCTTTGGAAATACTCTTGCCTGTACCAGGAACATCTGTCTTTCTTTTTCTCTATTTCTCCATTTCTCTTTGCTGAATGTATGCATTCATAAACACACACACACACACACACACACACACACACACACACACACACACACACACACACACACACACACACACACACACACACACACACACACACTGGCTATCCTGGAACTCACTATGTAAACCAGGTTCGGGCACTGAACTCACTTTAGAAATGGCCAATCTTATATCTTCATCCCACAAGTTATTATCATTTAATTTTGTGACATAAGTCATCATGTAAAAATAGACAGGAGTTAATTCCAACTTCAAGCACACAGGGTAGAGAACTGTGAAACTGTCCATGGTTATGAATACCATCATGATGATTTACTTACCATAATAGGACAACTGAGTAAACAGAGCTCTAATGGCATAAGATTTTAGGCATAGTAATTTTGCATGAAGCTATAGAGAAAGAGGGAATAGTGTCAAAAATACTGTGACCTGAAAAGAGGACAGAATATAGAAAATACAGGACTTGAAGTTTCCTGAGTTTGAAAGCATTCAAGTCTTTGGATAAGCCTAGGACTTGAAACGTTTTACAATAGAGCATGATGCTTGATCAAGATGCTTATGATGATACTTATTCTAGGTAGACTGAAGAGTATAGAGAAAAAGTATGGCTGAAAATAGTCCTTGGAACTTTCTAATCATACCATTTAATCAAGGTTATATGTGAACAAAGAATATCTACAGTTTGATTTAACCTTCATAATTAATAAACCTTTCCACACTCTAGAGATTAAATAGTAATTTGAATCCAGCTTTATTAAATAGTAGAAATTCAGCTCATTGGAAATGAAAATAATCATAAGTCATTGGAGGAAGATGAGAGATCTGACCTTTTAATTAAAGATCACCAGTCACTAGCAAAAGTGTACTAAAAATCATAAAGGCAACATGACCTTTAAATATCTTTGCTAAGAATTTAAAAGGGGTAAGGGTGTGTGTGAGGGGGTGTGGAAAATCTACTCCCATATTACTGAAAAGATGTCTGATCCCAAGAAATGTAAACAAATTGGCATAATTCTCATAAATATTAAGATATAGAAGAAAGTTGGACATGTATTTTTTTAATAGCTTCAACCAAACAATCAATGCCAAAAGTTAAGTTATTGTTGTTCTTATAAAAATGTAATGGTCATTTTCTTTTTAATTAATTCATTCAGTTTCCCCTCTTCCCTCCACTCATAGTNCACACGCACATACACACACACACACACACACACATACACACATACAAACTTCCTCATATACATTCTTCCTCTGTTTCTCTTCATAAAATGTGAGGCATCCCATGGATATCTCTGAGTCCTGGGTAATATCGAGTTTCAGGAAGAATAGGTGTGTCTTCTTTTGAGGCTAGGCAAGACACCCTAGTAGGAGGAATGGGTCCCAAAGGCAGCCAAAAGAATCAGAGTCAGAGTCAGTCCCTGCTCCCACTGTTAGGAGTTCCACATGAAGACCAAATTACATAACCATAACATATGTGCAAAGGGCCCTAGTTAAGTCCTTTACATGCTGTCTGGTTAGTGATTCAGTCTCTGAGAGCCACTATAAACCCAGGTTAGTTGATTCTGTAGGTTTTCCTATGGTGTACATGGCCCTCGGGGCTCCTATAATCCTTCCTTTCCCTCTTCTGCAGGCTTCCCAAAGTTCCTCCTAATGTTTGGCTGTGAGTATCTGCATCAGTTTCCATAAGTTTCTGGGTGTAGTCCCTAGTTGTAGTAGAATCCTGTCTGCAATTATAGCAGGATATGATTAGTAGTGCCAGGGAGGGGATCCAACTCATGGCATGGATCTTAATCTGGAGTAGTCATTCGTTGGCCAGTCTTTCAAATTTCAACTTTGTTTTTACCCAACACATCTTATAGGCAGGACAAATTGTAGGTCAAAGTTTCTGTGACTGGATTTGTGTCCCAATCACTCTATTGGAAATATTTCCTGGTTGCAGGAGTTAAGTTCAGGCTCCATATTCTCCATTGCTTGCTAGGAGTCGTAGCTAGGGTTGTCCTCATAGTTTCCTGGGAGTTTCCATTGCCATAAGTTTCTAGCTCATGCCAGAAGTGTACCCTGTTCCTGTTGTTCCAGTTATCTCTCTCAGTACTCTCCTCCAAACCTGATCCCTTCCCACCCCCTGCCGTTCCCATCCCTAACCCACTCCTGTCCAGTCACTTCCTCTAAACATAGAATTTTTGACAGAAGAATCTGTAATGGCTGAGAAACGGTTAAAGAAATGTTCAAATGTTTTTTAGCCATCAGGGAAATGCAAAATCAAAATGACTTACACCCTTCAGAATGGCTAAGATCAAATTCTCAAGAGACAGCTCATGCTAGCAAGGATGTGGAGCATGGAAAACACTCCCCCACTGCTAGGGCAGTGCAAACTTATACATACATTTTGGGAATCAACTTGGCAGTTTCTCATAAATTCGAGAATAGATCTACTTCCAAACCAAGCCATACCGCTCTGGGGCACATACCCAAAAGATAGTATACCATACCCAAAAGACACTTGCTCAATTATGTTCATTATAGCACCATTAGTAATAGCCAGAAACTGAAAACAACCTAGATGACCCTCAACTAAAGAACTGATAAAAAATATGATATGTTTACACAATGTATCAATATTCAGCTATTAAAAAATGACATCATGAAATCTGCAAAAAATGGATAAAACTAGAAAAGATGATCCTGAGTGAGGTAACCCAGACCCAGAAAGACAAATATGGGCTGTACTCACTTTTAAGTGGATATTTGCTATAAAGTAAAGAATAACCATGCTACAACCATATACCCAAAGAAGCTAAGTAACAAGAAGTGCTGGAGTGAGGAGCATAGGAATCTTACTGAGAAGGATAAATAGAATAAACATCATGGGAGGAAAGGCATGATGATTTTTATAATCTTTTATACATTATTTTTTTCAATGTGAACTATCTAGCCAACATTCCACTATATTTAGCTTTTGTTTCTGCTTGCTTGTTTGTTTATGTAAATCATCATTAACAAAAGTGCCAACTTTATTTACAACTCATATGGGAACAAGGAAAAGAAAAGTAAATTCAACAAGCCTATACAAAAATATATGATGCACAACTGATACACTAAACCTTGTCAAAATCTCATGGCCTGGGCAATCAGGACCTACTGGAGAATAGTATAAGTGGGTGACATGCTATCAACAGTTCCCAGCTGTTCACAACCCCTTTCACAACATTCGACCTCCAAAATTATTTATATTATGATTTATACACAAACAAAATTACAATTACAAAATACCTAGAAAAATAATTTTATAGTTGGGGATGACAACAACACAAGGAACTGTATTAAAGGGTTGCTGTATTATTAAGGTTGAGAACCACTGTACAAAATGGACATAAAGTGCCCATTAAATTGCACTTTAATAATTATGCTATTACCATAGATATTTGATGCTGTCTCCTTGGATCAGAAAAACCATGAGAGTCTGTTTTAATTATTTTGTTTTAATTTTTGAATTTCTTAAACATTCTCCTTTTTTGTAAGAGCTATATTGAAATAAAATTTATATATTGTACAATTTACCACTTTAAGCATGTGAACCCTCTGAGGGAGTGGCTTGAGAATAGAGCATTAACCTAGCACATGAGATACCCTGAGTTTCCATTTGCAGCATTTGTGAGCAAGATAAAAAGTGGATAAGGAAGCAAGAAATGAAAGAGCATCAGTCAGTATATTTTAGGACATTATGGTCATCAAATTGATAAGGACATCCACACCTTTCAGATGTCATCCACACAAAACCCCATTCCTCACAGCCCCTACATTATATTTTTTCTTATTACTAGGAATCGAATCCAGATCCTCATTCACCCTTAAAGTTATTACACCTGTGATTATTTTCACAGGACCTGACCAAGACTGAATCTGTCAACCCCCTGAAATGGTGAAGAAAAGGACTTCCAAAACTCTACACTTGCCTAAGGATCTACTTACAGATAATGGTTCCTAGTCAAGAAAGAAATATTCTCCTCAGTGGTATAGCTACTGGCAAGTTGTCCATCTACTGTAAATAAGTTCATTCCCATATTACTAAAAATGATCTTTATAGAATTCACTGGATCTCATACACACACAAAAGAGGCTAGAAGGTAAATGGAGAAGCACTTGAAAATAGGAAGACAATCAAGAGAAGTGCAATGTAATAAGATGACAGTGGAGGTAAATATTATCAAAATAAATTATATATATGAATTTTTACATAATTAAATCCATTTTTATGAATAATATTTTTAGCTAATAAGAGAACATAAATACAAAATGTTTAGGAAAGAAGTGGTATGCCATAAACACTAAGGTAGGGAGCATAGACAAATTTCATGCAGACTTGAGGACAGGATAAAAATAAATCTGTCTACTAATCTATCTATCTATCATATATCTATCTATCAACCTATCTATCTCATTTATTTCATTCTATACTAATTTCCTGCCTGCCTATTGTCCTCTTACCTTTTTGACTTTTATTATTCCAAGTATCATATACAAACTATATCAGTCACATATCATATATTATCAAAGTTCATATGTTCAAAGATAAAAGAGGAACTTCTGGACCTGTTTCTAATTTCTCAGGGAAAAAGTCTATGTAACTTAATACACCCATACTAAGGAATCTTAATGTGTCATCTATAATACTCTAAAAGCTAAAAAGGTTTTGTAGCTCAATTCATATAATGCCCTAAACTCATGTTTACACAAGAACTTGACATCAAATACAAGGAACACATTATAACATTTAATATTATAATTATCAGGAATGAGGTTGGCGGTGGAAGAAAATAATCAAGCACCTCTAATTGACCTTCTTATATTATCTGGAGTCATGCTCATTTAAGAAAGAAGCATACATTTCACCTCATAATATAGCATGACATAATGTCAGTCTCAGAGCTTATGAGAAGTATGCACTGAAAGATACACTTACAATATTCTAGAGTAGAAAATATCTATTTCACATAAGAAGAAAACTGCAAAAAATAATATTTCAATGTTGACTAGAAAAGAAAAGTGGCACTTGCTTAATTTGTTGGCATGGCTACTTATCTAGCACCTTTCTCAAAGAGACCAAAGGTGTAATTCAGGTATCATTTAATTAATCCTTAAAATAATGCTGTCTGGATGAATGCAGAGCCTCAGCTTCTAACTTTAAAGGCAGAAGTCATATTTGAGATACTATTTAAAGTCTACACAGTGATCCAATTACTGTATTGAGACATGTTTAAAGAAATCTGTTTTCTGACATGGGGTTAATCTAAGATCCTAATTGATAATTACCATTCTGCAAGAGACAACTCTCAAAGAACAGGAAGAAAAAATACTTTCCATATTAAAACAAGAGTAACTACAATTTCAATTTTCCATTCATTTTTATTAGTTCTTGGCAAGAATTTTATACAATTGTTTTGATCAAATTAAGCTCCTTCTACAATCCTTACAAGGTCTACCCCAATACCCACAACTCCATGCTCACTCAACTGGGTATCATGTCTTTATTTTACACTTATCAATTCTATATTGTGCTGTTGGTATATTCTTGAATGTATGACTTTCCATACAGAGCATGGTTGACCTACTGGAGTCTACACCATCAAGAAGACTGATTTTTCTTCTCTCAGTAGCTATCAGTTGCCAAGAACTTCTCAGCTTCTAATGGAACTTCATGACAACCCACCCTCTCCGAGCTGGGCTTTTCTGTGGCTTGAGCTTTTGCAGAATGTGTGTACACTGTTTACAAACATTGTGAGTTGACGTGTGCAACTGATCTACTATGTATGGACATCACTGTTTTCTTAAAGTCACCTACCACCTGTTGATCTCCTAATCTTTCTGCCACCACTTTGACCTTGATCCATAACTCTTGAGAGGAGAGGAAAAGATATAGATGTCTCATTTGCAGACTAATCATTCAGTAGTCTCTCATTATGCATGTTGACCAGTTGTGGGCCTCTG
>BDUI01000352.1:275421-288554 GCA_002335545.1 Apodemus speciosus | reverse complement strand
GAGGCAGGCGGATTTCTGAGTTCGAGGCCAGCCTGGTCTACAGAGTGAGTTCCAGGACAGCCAGGGCTACACAGAGAAACCCTGTCTCGAGAAAAAAAACAAAAACACAAACAAAAAAACAGAGATGCAGCAGGTAAGGAATGGCAGGTGTTTGGCCACTCCCCTTAGACCCCTGGCTCCTGTCACAGCTACAGTCTCCTACAGCACCCCAGTCCTACAGAAAGGTCTGTGGCCATCAGTCAGGGAGGAGGAGCACCAATCCCACCCACATGCAAATAAGGTTTCACCAAGCTCTCAGACCAAGCCAATGAGAAGTACCTGTTTTCAGACCCTGACCCACCCCAAAACTGTATACAAGAATCCTATCCAGAAGGATTAAAGGTGTGTGAGAACGACTCCATCATCTGAGAGTTTCTGTCATAAGAGTTGCAACATTTGGGAAGAGGTTTGCTCACCTGAATTGTCACCTGAAACTCCCCCGCACTCCTCCTTGGGTAGTTGGCCTCTCATCTCCAGATGGCATGGAGCAATGAGAGGGCACACCTGAGACAGAGGTGGAGCCAACTGCAGCAGTGGAAGCAGAGAAAAGACTTCCCCTTCCTGTGAGCTCTCTCTCCCCTTTGCCTGAACCTTCCCACGAGGCCAGACCAGTGATCTCCATGGAAAGCCTCCAGTACAGTGGACCACATAGCATAATGGTTTAATTTGAATAAACCTGTCCTCAATCATTTATTATCTCACATGAAGAAATCTTTTAAAAGTCTTTTCTCCTGTCTTTTGAAATGTATTACTCAATATTGCTAACTATTGTCAACTTACTGTGGAATTACACATAAAAATCTTTCTTCTATTATCAACTAGAGAATGAAGACAGGGTCGTGGGGAGGGTTTAGAGGAAGAGAAGTGAGGGAATAAACAGATATAATTCTATTTCAATTACAAACATTTTTTTAAACTTTAGGAATAAACTTTATCTAGATTGTCTTCTAGGACAATTATGATTTAAGATTGCATATCTAAATCTTATTTTTATTTTTATTTTTTATTAGCTATATTCTTTATCTACATTTCAAATGATTTCCCCTTTCCTGGTTCCTCATTCCCCCTGAAAATCCCATAAGCCATCTCCCTTTCCCCTGTTCCCCCCCAAAAAAAACCTCTCACTTCCCTGTCCTGGTATTCCCCTACACTGCTGCATCAAGTCTTTCCAAAACCAGGGTCCTCTCCTCCCTTTGATGTCCAACAAAGCCATCATCCTCTGCTGCCTATGAGTCCGGACCCATGGGTAATACCATGTGTACTATCTGGTTGATGTCTTTGTCCCTGGGAGCTCTGGGAGTACTGGTTGGTTCATATAGTTGTTCCTCCTATGGCACTGCAAACCCCTTCAGCTCCTTGGATCCTTTCTCTAGCTCCCCCATTGGGGACCCTGTGCTCAGTTCAATGGCTGGCTGAGAGTGCCCCACTCTGTATTTGTCATTCACTGGCAAAGCCTCCCAGGTGACAGCTATATCCTGCTCCAGTCAACAAGTACTTTGGGAATCTACAATAGTGTGTGGGTTTTGTAACAGTATATGGGATTGATCACTAGGTGTGGTAGTATCTGGATGGTCTTTCTCTCAGTCTCTATTCCACACTTTGTCTCTATATCTCCTTCTGTGTGTATTTTGTTCCTCCTAAGAAGGACCAAAGTATCCATACTTTGTTCTTCCTTCTTGGGCATCATTTGATATGTGAATTGAGTCTTGGGTAATCCAAGCTTCTGAGCTAATATCCACTTACCAGTAAGTACGTACTATGTGTGTTCTTTTGGGATTGGGTCAACTCACTCAGGATGATATTTTTCATTTCTACCTATTTGTCTAAGAATTTCATGAATTCATTGTTTTTAATAGCTGAGTAGTACTCCATTGTATAAATGTGTCGCAGTTTCTGTATCCATTCCTCCATCGAGGGACATCAGGGTTCTTTACAGCACCTGGCTATTATAAATAGGGCTGCTACGAACATAGTGGAGCATGTATCCTTATTACATGTTGGGGAATCCTCTACGTATATGCCCAGGAGTGGTATAACAGGGTCCTCCTGTAGTATCATGCCCAGTTTTCTGAGAAAACACCAGACTGATTTCCAGAGTGGTTGTACCAGCTTGCAATCCCACCAGCAGNTAAAAAAACTTCTGGTAGATTCCTGTCTTTTTTACAATTAAAATCTAAATTGTTCCATTTTGCAAGAACCAGATGATAGGAAGGGTGGCAGTGGACGGTTTCTTATGGTCACGATTGTCTGCATAGTTCCCACAGAAGACTTATTCCTTAAACATTCAGTCAAACATGGGGAGGACCTCACAAGGCTCCACTACACTCAGGAAGGCTAAGTTCAGGGCTACATTGAGGACTTTGAGATGGGAAGAAGTGATTATCTTCAGTGCTGTTGTACTGCTGAGTTCCTCATTGTGGTAAACAGCTTCACAAGCATGGCCATGTTAGTGACCCTGGTTTAACCCACTTAGGAGCAAAGACAAAACCTATAACATGACAAATTACATGAAAATGTGATGGAGACTAGGTAGGAGCAGGTGGGCTGTTGGTATGAATGGGAGAAAAATAGCAGGGCTGAGAGATGAGTATGACCAGAATGTATTCTCATTTACGAAATGTTATTTTTAAAACATCTGTTGGTATAATTTTCTATAACATGCTTTTAACTTACTCTGAATTCTACTCAGAGCAAAAGTCCAATGTTCTTGAAATTTTCTGTTAGTATATACATTTCCTGTACTCTTCTCCAATATCTGTAGGATCTGGAGTAAACTTTCAAATATTCAAGAGTAACATACTTCTAAGCACTGGTTCAAAACCGGCTACTTCTTAGGTATTTCTATTATATTTTATTTATAGAATACTTCACAGACTTGTTTCTTAATCATCCCAGAACTAGTTTTTCATCTCTTCCATTTAAGTAGTTTGCTTGTTTCTGATGGGTGTGACTATGACCAATTTAGTCATTATTTCTGCCACATCTAGTCTAGTTGGTATCTTTCCTGTAGTAGATGCTCACTAGTCATTGATTTGATTAGAAGTGAGCAGAAACCAGGTGGTGGTGGCGCACACCTTTAATCCCAGCACTTGGGAGGCAGAGGCAGGCGGATTTCTGAGTTCAAAGCCAGCCTGGTTTACAGAGTGAGTTCCAGGACAGCCATGGCTACACAGAGAAACCCCGTCTCAWAAAACAAAAACAAACAAACAAGAAGTGAGCAGAAAGTAACACATGGATGGAAAAACAACCGTTGTGGGAATGTGCTGAATATAAAGCAATTAAAGTATTTCCTGGTTGATTAAGGGAGGCAGGAAGAAAACAGCAAGGTAACAAGAACTTGAATGAGAAGGTCACTCACTTCAAGGACCAAAGATTGAACAGAAAGAGAGGAATGAAGACTCTAACAAAAACTCAGCTGACTATAGCTTTGGCACCCTCGCCTCAGCCTTCTCTGTCTTTCCTTCAACAGTAAAGAAAACAAAATAGGAAGGAACATCCCAAGTTTGCTTCCTATCAATCTAGCCTGTGATGGTGCTAGATCAGTATTTTAGGCCTAATTTGAATTCTCATCCTTCAGTTCTTCAAATTTACTTTATCCTCCTCCCACCAATGTAAATTGCTAAAATATTGTGATCATTACAGAGTATTTGCAATTTTGTTGAATCCTGATTCATAATTCTGTCCCCATATTCATGTAATATTTCATGATTTTTCTGTATTTCTGGAGTGTCCTGTGGGAATCAAACTTACGTAAATTGAATCATACTTCAGTTCTGACTGAGACTGCCACAGTATCCTCTGTGCCATTTCCAAAAACTATTGTACACTATATAATTTAGAGATAGTGTAATTCCATTGTTTGATCACAAAAATTGTTCTTCTCTCTGCATCAATAAAATATGTGCCAACATCGCATCTTCTAATTTACTAATTAGATAACCTTTGTTCATATATTATCAGAATATAAGATGTTGAGGGTAGTGGAAAAACATGATACATTATTTGTAAGCAGATACCTTAACACATGGGAACCAGTTTGAACTCTTATACATGGTGTTATTTAACAATAACAGGTATTCATTTTGTACCAAACATAAACTTAGTACTATCCTGGTGAGAGGGATATTGGGCATAGTAGGTTTTACTTTCACATACTTAATTACTTATAAGTAAAACAATTAAGAAACTATTGTTAGTAAATAAAGTACACACACACACACACACACACACACACACACACATATATATATCTTTTTGAAATTAATTTTATTTTACTTACATACATACATAAAAACAAAATGATAAAAGATTTCTGGAATTCCATGTGATGTTTTGATGCCAGCTGATAATGGTTAGTTAGATAAATCAAACACATAATTTATCTATCCCTTCTACCAGCTTTTTGAGATATAAATTAGTATATAATGATAAAATAAGTATAATTAGCTTTTGATTCACCTCAATTATTTATCCTTTTTGTTAACACAATTTAAATATTTTGTTCTAGCATTTTTAAATGTACAGCACATTGTTGCTTTTACCTTCCTACTGTCCATATCAGCATTTCTTTCTGCCATCTAACCAAGCTCAGTACTATTATTCAAGTGTTCCCTATCACTTTCTCCCACACCTTGTAACCAGTACTCTTTTCTTTACTTTTACGAGATCATCTTTTTCAGATTGTACATGAGTGGCATCATGAAGTACTTCTTCCTATGTTTGGTTTATTTCGCTTAACATAACGTTCTCGTTCTCCATTTTCATCCCTACATTGCCTCTGGACATTTTAACGTTACTATATATAATTCATAAGGAAGCATTCATTTGTTCAGCATTAAATGAATCCCCACTATATAGCAAAACACTTGATCAGGAGATACTTTAATCTAGGAAGAGAGASAAGATAAATGACTAAAACGCTCTAAGGAACTGCTTTTCATTCCAGTTTCTGCCACCTCCTTCCTGGCAACAGCTTTAAATTATTTCCACCTCTACATGCCCACTTAGAAAAATAGTTTCTGTCTTTGAAGAAAATATAGAAACCTATGAGGCTGCTTCAAGTCACTATCATATAGCACTACCGCTTTGAGGTGGGGCTTTCTGTCTCTTGCTGCTTCTGATTTCTGGCTGCTAAGTGATTGGGCATCATTTTACAATTCATTCTCCCCTGATCTTCTGACTCTTTTTGACCACTGAATACCCAGTTTTCTGAGGCTATGATCTTGCCACTTTATTTACTTCTCTGATGGATTTATTAACCTGGTATTGACCTTATTTTCCAGGATTTGCTCAACTCTTAACTTCCCATGTCTGTTCCAAACTACTTTTTTGTATTTGTTTGTTTGTATGTTGTTTTGTTTTTTTCCCTATTCTGATTTTTAGTCTTCCTTGACCTTTGATGTTTACTAGACCCTGAGACCCATAAGAACTAACTCTGGGTCTTGAATTGATTCACTCAATCTACTTCTGCTCATTTCAGGTTTTTGACTTCAGCCATTTTCCCCACTAGGTCTAAAGTGTTCCTGTTTGTAAGAAATGTCAGCAGTTATATTACTTAATCTGATTGAAGTAACACTTAAAGTCTTAAGTGTCCATAAGTATCCCCTCAGCTCAGTTTCTCAATGGCATTCTCTTCTGTATAGAATTACCCTTTGCCTTTGCTCTTTTAAATGCACAACTCAAAAGGAAGACATAAGGCATCTTGTAGTTGAAAAACTTCTTTCTTCTATTATGCTTAATAGTTTAAGCCTGGGTCTAAGTAATAATCAATTTTATACTTTTTGAAGAATTTTTGGATGTTAGATCAATATATAGAGATCAATATAGAATCTCTGGATGGTGTTTTTTTTGAGACATGGACAACAATCCTGCAACATCCCTTTAATAAGCTAATTCTATAATGCTATACAAATGAATATTTCAACTTCTATGACCATATTTTGTTCACAAGCAAACAAAATATTTATTCTTTGCAAGTTCTGTCTCAAAATGTTGCCAAGATCTTTTAGAAACTAAGAACTTTGGACTGGAAAGGTGGCTGAGTGAGTAAAGTTCTTGCTGGGCATTCCCTATTTTTATTTTAATCTCAGCACCACTTAAATCACCCAACATGGTAGGGTATTCCTATAATCTCATCACTAAGGAGATGGAAGCATCAGGACCATCATCAGCTGCATATTGAGTTCAAAGATAGTCTAGACTACAGGAACCCACAGGGGTGTGGGGTGGGATCAAACAGGTACTTATATATTGTCCTGACAATAATTCTAGGACAATTTTAAAGTGAAGTAGTTAGTAAACCTTGTAGCACTTAGCAGTTTAAGAAATACAAACCACTGATAGATAGATATACATATACATTGGGGCTTTTTTATACAGCTGGTTCATGAATACAACAGAGTGTCCCCAAGGAAAATTAAAGTAGCTCCCAGACAGATGGAAATTGAGAACTATTGACACCACTTTGGATTTTTTTTTTTTACTGAATACATAAGTTAGATAGTTTAGGAACCAAAAAAATTCTCTTTAATAAAGAAGTTATTCCTCTGTGGAGAACATAAGCATATATGATTTAAACCACAAGAATTTAGTACAAAAAGGAATGATACAATTTCCTTAAGATCTGTTGTGGTAAATTTCCAACCCCAATAAGCACGAAGGAAAACACAACTCAGCTATATATTTATAAAATGTGAGGAAATACATAAGAAATCCTGGTATATCAACACTGCAAAAAGAAGAAACCAAGTAAACTAGAGGACATGACAGAGGCAGGATTTCTTATGAACACCATTTCAAAATCACTGTTTGTGGACTTGCTCATAGAACAGTTTAGCTCTCTAGTGTTAATATACCAGTGCTGAGACAGTCATGCTGAAACAATTTCTAAGGTAACAATATTAAGAGGTGGGTTCTTTAGGAATTAAGTTAGACAAGCAATTTTAAAAAATTTTTAAAAAAATTATGAAACAGATGAAAGGAATCCCTTGTATCTCTTTTAGGAAAAAGACAAAGAGCATATCCTCTAAGACACAGCATTTCAATTGCTGTCATGAATGCACAGAGTGGGTTATTAAAGTACTCTGAATCTTATGATAACTTCTTTGTAGACTCTCACCTTAGAGAACTGTGAGAAACAAATGCCTATTGTCTGGAAGCCACTCGCTTATGGTATTCTGTTGAACTAGTACAAAATAGATTAAGGCAAGATCCTTTCCTGAGTAATTCCACAACAAAATCAAGCATATATCACATCTTCTAGTCTCTGAAAACCACAAAGACAGAGCCATTTTGCTGGTAAGGTTAAAAACAATGCAGAATTTCAAAAATAACTGTAATTAACAAGTTCTTGGGGCTGGAGAGATGGCTCAGAGGTCCTGAGTTTAATTCCCAGCAACCATATGTTGACTCATTACCATCTGTAATGAGCTATGGTGCCCTCTCCTGGCTTGCAGGCATAAATGCAGGCAAAACACTATATACATAATAAATAAATAGATCTTAAAAAAAAAATTCTTTGCCCTTAGTTTAACAAGTTTGTATCCTGAAACAAAGAAAGTTGGGGGAAGGAAGCTACAATGGGGAAGAAAATAACGATTCCTATTCTCTAGTCTATTTCACCAGACTTTATCCACCTAACCCAAAAGTCAAAGAATGCATTTTCACACACTTTCCCACATTTGTTTCCCCTCCCCAGTCTCAGTAGGCTCTTCAGTCTCAAACTGGAGATAATCTTCAGATCAATGAGGGCTGATGTCAAACTCTTACTAAGCCATGTTTTCCCAGCTGGGGGTAAATTCCACTTGCCTGGATGTAAAACTTCCTAATTAGAAATGTCAAGTCTCTTTTTAAATAGCAAGGAAGCAAATAGGAGAGGGGAGCATGAGGCTATAAGAAATTAAATTAACTCTTCCTTTACTCTCAATTTCAAGGCTTTGGGAAGTGAAACTGCGGGTTGAGACTCCAGGTGGAATTTTATTTATCTTGTGCTTGATTGGTATAGAGAAGTGAGAAAGCACTATAGGAACTTAGGGTGTCATGGGAAGTGTGTTAGCTAGGGAGAAGGGAGTGAAAACTCTCCCAGAATCTTTCTCTCTCCTAGTCCTTAATGCTCTAGATCTCTTGCATTTCTATGGCAGGGCTTGGAAGGCTCATCAAAGGGGGAAAAAGCCAGAGAATCAAAATGAACTTCCATTATTGGCCATTAACACTTTGATGTAAATGTGTTTATCATATTAGCCTAGGTAAGTGTGGAGGCAAAGAATGAAAAGTGCTAAAATGTTGCCTCATTCTTTGGGTAGGAATATTAAACAGCACAAGGCACAAGTGTGTCTTTTCACTGTGAATATCCACATTCTAAGTAGGCTGGCTGTCTGAAACTAGGAACCAGATCCTGGGCTTTTGTCATGCTGTGGGTGACTGAGAAACAACTGGAGTGGTTCACAAATTCCAAAGGTGGGGAACTTCTCTCTTCCCCATGGCTCTCACCTCTTGGAGTGATTTTGAGACAATGTCAGAGTGTTTTTTGTTTCTTTTAATATAGGTTCTATTACCAAACTGGCTTTTACCATTTACTTTCCTTGCTCATTGTGGGGGTGGGTATTATAAATAATAGGTAAAACTGTAGCTGTTACTTGTTCTCCCTCCACAAAAATGCTAGAGAAAAATTAGGATGTCATTTATTGTTTGTTTTGTTGTTATTGTTGCTGTTTTTTTTTTTATTTTGATGTTATTCCAAAAATGAAGGAGAGGTTGCCAGGTGACATATTCTAATTGGGAGCCAGATAACATTTATCATAATTAGTTCTGTCCTTAGAGGTCGTCTCAAGCAGGTTTTTTTTTTTTTTTTTGGTTAAAATTCTGGCTGATGAAAACATGCTAAGTAGAATAGGAGGCTACCATAGATTATGAAAATCATCTTATTTTGACATGACCACTTAGAAAAATGGAAACCCACAAATTCTTCAGTGCATGACAGGAACCTGCCATGTACTTTTGTTTATTGGAATATCTTGATGAGTTCCTTTAAGTCATAAATACTAGAATTGTTGACGAAGAGGCTATTCTGTCAGGAAAATAAAAAGGGTCTTGTGCCTCTCCCTTTAGTGTGGCTATCACAATTTTGTCTTTGAATATGGCTTTCTCATTTGAAAAGTGTTCATAAGAATTAGACAGTCAAGTGACTTTAGCAGCATAGAACCCGTAATTCTTCTCAGTAGGTGATATGTGGATGACAATGATGATAATAATGATGATGATGATGATGATAAATATGGTGATATATTTCTGTACCTGGATAAAAGGTCACTCAATATGACAAGAACTAGTTGACAATTATACTGTAATCTAACCTAAATATGGGGATGTGACTGTTTTCTGTTGTATTTGTTCATCAGATTTTAGACACTTCTATTAACTCTCAGTTGAGAGGTACTGTAGTTATTCCTCCCAGGCATATGATATCAGGATAGTCTTCATGAATATCAGAAAATATTTCCAGATACTTTATGCACCAACATAGGCAAGCAAGTCATTGTCATATGCTAAGAAGCACACCAGAATTATATACATAGATTCTATACTACTTTCTACATTTCATAGTTAGATTTTTGAGATTTCCTAAGATACTACTGCATGAAAGCATGAAACAAGAATCAAACACTTTATCCCAAGAACTAGGGTTATTTTATATATAGACTGAAGGTCATAAATAATATAGTATCTGATGTTGCTATGTGGCTTTCCACCATCACTCACTTGGGAAACTTTTTTCCTGTATTATTCATTGCAAATGCATAGAAAAGTCAGGGAAAAAATTCAGAGAACCAGTGGGCAATGGAGGCCAGAAACATAGGTGTGATTTGAAGTCTCAGAATCTATGCTTCATGAGACCACAGGGCTGGACTCTGGACTTCAGCAACCACAGTGATTGCTAAGAATAAAATTCATGTCTGTCAGGGGAATTCAGTCCCCACTCACATGAAGCTGCAGAAAATATCTGGCAAGAAAAAAATAACAAACCTGTCACATACAATAGAAATGTGAGCATATACACCTTGAAGTGGCAGAACTCTGCAAAGGACCATGCCCAATGCCAAGGTGATGAGAGCACAATTGTTCTTGCTATGTTGCTTTATTCCAATATTGGGCCAGACACTGATGAGAAGTAAATGGCCTATGGGAAATATCCTTGAATTCACCTAAGTCCCCTTTAAAGCCCAGGGAGTGGCAATTCTCTTTCCAAAAATATAAGAGCTAAGCATTTGAATCAATGGCTTTTTATTTAGTCCTCATTTGTTTTGCAATCTGACACTAAGTGCTGTTGTTCAAGCATTCCCCCATTAGTGGAAAAAAAAAACTACCCCAATAGAGGTTAACTGCCAGTAAGACTTCAGCTATAGGGGCCTTCATGACCTCCTCCCCAGTCTACTCTGGGATGTTGACTAACTGTAGCATATGTAGGTAACCACAGCTTTGGTGACTTTGTAAGTGCTGAGGTCATGTCACATAGAGAACACAGTATTTTGTAGTACTCCTCCCCGTTCCTGACTGTTGTATTCTTCATTAAAACTGTTATTTATTTTTAATCTCCAGTTTAATACCTTTTGATTTTGTAATTTTCCCTCTCCCAGAAAGATCCCTCTTCCCAAAGAAATATTACCTCCAACATCAAGCTCTTTATGCATTCCATGCTCTCTCTCTCCCCCCCTCTCTTCTCATACACACACACACACACACACACACACACACACACACACTTTATTTTATCACTATATTTGCTGGTTAACTTGTTAAATAATTTTATTTACTTTTAGGTTTCTATTTAAATTTTTATTTACTTTTAGGTTTATAATCAAGCCTTGAGAGAAAGGTGATAAAGATTTCCTATTTAGAACTGAGTACTCAGCAGTCATTTATTCAAAGCACTTTGACCAGTTATGTGTATCTATATTAACTACCAATCACTGCGAAGGAAAGTGCCCCTGACCAAAGTTGATTTCAGTAAATGAATCTAATTACCTAGGTTACAAGAAGGGTATGAAAGATGAGGGCTTGTTGGAAAGAAAGCGTTTCCAAAGGAAGTGTTCAGAAGTATAGAGGGTAAAGATAGTACAAAAAAATCAACATTACATATATGATAAAATCATCAAATAATTTTTTAAAATAAAAAGAAAATATCTTCAGTTCCCTGAACTTACCAATGTACACTAACAAACTGAATGGTGAGTGGCTTATACATCTCTGGGTTTGGATCCAGCTAATGTGATGTGCTGGTATTTACCTTCTATAAATAATTCAGGTCAACATTTCTATGCTGCTTTTCTCTGATGAACTATCCCAAATGCCAAAACAAATACTTTTCTTATATATGGCTATGTACAGATTGTGGAAAGTTGTTCCCGTGAATACTGAAGCATTTGAGAGGGAGGTGAACACTGTGTTCTAGTGGATGATATGGTGCACCTTTGCATGCTTAAAATGATAACATTTGTCTTCTAGAAACATTTAACTCTAGACTAAAGAGGACACCAGTTGTATTTTGTTCCAAGAATTTTAAAAGTTTCCTTTTAACATTAATTTACCTTCTGCTAGTGACTTGTGGTCCTGAATGAAGCCTGTGGAATAGGAATGGCTCACCACAGGATGTGGTAATCCAACATCTAATGGCTTTTTCTCCATTCCTAGAAAACCTGTAATATGCTTATTGACTCCTTACTTTCTATGATGTATTTGTTTATATTATTAGAATATAAAGGAGGTGGGGTTTTGTAATGCTGTATTTGGAATCTATTATTAAAAGGTTATAAAATATCTATAGTGATTATTTTAAAAATATTAGCAAATGAGACCTGGAGGAATGTCTGGATAAGAACTTTCCTTTGGGCTCTCAGGGTAACAGTGAATGAGAAATATCAATATAACTAGCTATGATACGAGAGACATTGGCACTCTGGAATTAGCAATATTTGTCATTGGCTCTGTCATGTATTCCTAGAACCTGGACTGACTCCAATCCTGTGGACCCTCATTGTTGGCAAAGTCTTGGTTGATCCTGGTTGTAAGTATCCTACTCTAACTAAATATTATGTAACATTTTCATAGGAAACTAACAAATGAATCTGTAATAGTGCAAAGTTAGGGAATATAACAAGTAGTAAATAGAAATCCTCTTCTTATCATAGTCATAAAATGGTGACATGTAGGTAGCAACTACCCAACATATTGTATTCATATCTCATGTTATGAATAAACACACAGGTTTATGTTATTCTTACCTATACACTAATAATATTGAGAGCGAAACTAGCAAGTTCCAAGCACAGAGCATTACACATAACATTCATCCACAAAATGTTGTAATGTAGTTTATAATTTAATATTTAAAATTTTACACCATGAATATCATTTTACCTTTCATTTCATATTATTATAGATTATTATTATCATTATCATTATTATTATTATCATTATGATATGCTCAGCATTGTAGGGAGGTCCTCCTGTGTGCATTTTAGCCCTGAGCTATGAGTTAAGCCTTTTCTTTTTGCCCCTATATTTTTGTAAGTGTAATTAAAAGCATTTAGTGTGCTATTTACCCTCTTATCAAATTTGCAAGTACGAATAGTATTTGTTAACTGTATACTTTATGTTTTCCAGCAGATCTCTAGAACCTATTTACCAGGAATAACTGAAGTACTACAAATACTGAAGAAAAAAATCTCATTACCCCATCTGCCAGGCTTTGGCAACCACTACTGTATTTTTTGCTTCTTTGAGTTTCATTGTTAAAGATATCTTATGTAAGTATTTGAGTTTTTATTTTTTAAATTGATTAAAAAATTGGTTAATAAAAAGTCACTGAATATAATTATACATATTATTAGGGTAACATGTAATGTTTTGGCACATATATATGTAGCATTGTGGGGCAGTGAGCGGTGCATAGGCAGCCTGGTACCTGGTGGAGCTCAAGCTTAAAACCCCAGAGATGGCCGGGCGGTGGTGGCACACGCCTTTAATCCCAGCACTTGGGAGGCAGAGGCAGGCGGATTTCTGAGTTCGAGGCCAGCCTGGTCTACAGAGTGAGTTCCAGG
>BDUI01000352.1:256206-271259 GCA_002335545.1 Apodemus speciosus | reverse complement strand
GCCTCTCCCAACCATGATAGAATGTTGATGAGTGCAGTCTTGTGAAGACCTTGTAAAAGGAACCACATCTTTCTATGAGTTCATGGGTGCAACAGCAAAGTCATATCCAGGAGAAAGCTTTTCACAGCAGTCCTGTCAGTCTTCCAGCTCTTAAATTCTTTCCCCTCTTCTGTGAAGACTTGGACAAAGTGTTTTAAATGTTCATCTAAGGTCCTGTAAATCCCTCTTTTATCATTTAAGTAGTTATTATTAATTGGACTTAAATATATATATTTTACAGAAGTTTATTGTGACTATTTAAAAAAGCAACTAACTTTAGGTGCTTACTTGCATCCCAAAATATTAGTAACTATCAGTTATAACAGATTTTATTTATTTCTTCACTATATAAAGTCATGTCAGCAAACAGAGATAATTCCAAGTCTTTCTTAGTTCTGTTTTTTCCCCTATGCTGAACAAAAGTTGACAGACAATCTTTAATAACCCCAAGTTTATCTTAGTCAAACAGCTATCAACATTTTTTTGTATGACATTAGTTGCTGACTTCTCAACTGTGGCCTTCATTATATAGAAATTAAATTCCTTCTCTGTGGATTTTTTTCTACAGCTTTTGTAATGAGGGTAGGATTTTTATCAAATACTTTTTCCGAATCTACTGGAATGGTCATAGAATTTTATTCTTCATTCTCTTAATGACACACTATATCGATTGGTTGGCATATGTCAAACTCGTCCACTACTTCTAAGATAAATCTCAATTGATTATGGTGCATAATCCTGTCAATGTGTTCTTGAAATTAGTTTGCTGAAGAATTTTAGAGGTATTTTCATGGGATTTACTTACCTGTAATTTCGTCATCTGGCTTGGGTACCAAGAAAAAGATGTCTCAAAATGAATTTGGGAGAGCTCCCTCAGATCAAGTATTTAAAATAGATTCAGAAAAAATGACATTAATTTTTCTTTCAGGTATAATTCACAAGTAAAGTCACCTGGCCTTAGGAATTTTTGTCAGAGGTTGTTACTAATTATATGTTATTACTCATTTTTTTCTTGATTTTTTTTGCCCATATTTGTTGATGTTGTTGTTGTTTGGTTGTGTGTGACTAGAAATTTATCCATGTTAGTGGTGGTCCAATTTGATGGCCTATTTTTCTCATTGTCTCACACATAGTCCAGTATGTTGCAATTTCTTTTCCTCTCTTGTTAATTTCAGTCCTTTCTGTCTGTTTCCTACTGCACTTTTTTCTCTTCTTTTTTAAATTGGTTATTTTCTTCATTTACATTTCAACTGCTATCCCTTTACCTAATTTCCCCTCCAAAAACCCCCTATGCCCCACCCCACCCACACACACTGCTCACCAACCCATCCACTCCTCCTTCCCTGTCCTGGTATTCCCCTACACTGGGGCATCCAGCCTTCACAGGACCAAGGGGCCTCTCCTCCCTTTGATGTCCAACAAGGCCATCTTCTGCTATATATGCAGCTGGAGCCATGGGTCCCTCCATGTGCATTCTTTGGTTGGTAGTTTAGTCCCTGGGAGCTCCGAGAGTACTGGTTGGTTCATACTGTTGTCCATCCTATGGTGCTGCAAACCCCTTCAGCTCCTTGGGTCCTTTCTCTAGCTCCTCCATTGGGGACCTTGTGCTCAGTCCATTGGTTGGCTGTGAGCATCCACTTCTGTATTTGTCAGGCACTGGCAAAGCCTCTCAGGAGACAGCTATGTCAGGCTCCTGTCAGCAAGCACTTGTTGGCATCTGCAATAGTGTCTGGGTTTGGTAACTATATATGGGTGGATCCCCAAGGCAAGTGGTCTACAGTCTACCACTGTGCTAAGTCCCCCCCCCATATTTTCAATAATTTGTATATTCACCAATTACGTTTCAATTACATTTGCCATTTTTTATTTTATTGATTTTTCTATTGATTTTCTAGTCTTTTTTATTTACTTCTGCACTAATATCCATTATTTTCTTTGTTATGCTAGCTTTGGAATACATTTTCTTCTTTTTCTAGTTTCTTCATAAATGAAGTTGGTTGTTTAATTAAGGTGTTTCTTTGTTGATGTCATGTGCTAATAAGATTAGGTTTCAATACTGCCTTTGCTCTATCCCATAAACACTAAAACTTTATTAATTTGGCTCAGGGTATATATTCATTTTATCTTTTGACCAGTAGATGTTTAAAGGTAGGGTAAAAGTTCAAATTCTAAATGTTGGTGGGATTTTGTTTCTCTATAGGACACTATGAACCCAGATTAGTTGATTCTATAGGTTTGCTTATGGTGTCCTTGACTTCTCTGGCTTCTACAATCCTTCCTACCCCTCTTCTTCAGGATTCCCTAAACTCCACTTAATATTTGGCTGTTGGTCTCTGCATCTGTACCATCAATTACTGAGTGAAACCTCTTACATGACAGTTATGCTAGGCTACTGCCTGAAAGTATAGCAGAATATCATTAATAGTGTCAGGGGTGGGTTCTTTCTCATGGCTTGGTTCTCAAGTTGGGCCATTTCATTGGTTGACCATTCCCTCAGTTTCTGCTCCATCTTTATCCTCACACATTTGTAGGCAGGGATAAATTGTGGGTCAAAGCTTTTGTGGCTAAGTTAGTTTCTCTATCCCTCCATTGGAAGTTCTGCCTTGTTACAGGAAATAGCCATTTCAGGTTCTGTATCCCTCTCATTGCTAGAAGACTTAGCTAGGTTCACCATCATAGATTCCTGGTAGTTTCCATAGTCATGGGTTTCTAGCTCATCCCAGAGATGCTGTCCCTACCCTATCAATTCCAGTTTTCTCTCCTAATACTCTTTCCTTCAGTCCTCCCAGGATTGGATCCCTCCTATTCTCCTCCCCACCCAGTTCCCTTCTTCTTCCTGAGGTCTTTTCTATGTCTATTCTATTTCCCCTTCCCAGTGACATTCAAGTGTCTCCCTTAGGTCATACTTGTTACTTAGTTCCTTTGGATCTATAGATTGCAGCTGGTTATCCTTTGCTTCATGGCTAATATCCACTTCTATATGAGTACACACCATGATTGTCTTTCTGTATCTGGGTTAGCTCACTCAGGATCTTTTCTAGTTTCATATATTTGCCTGGAAATTTTGTTATGTTATTGTTTTTAATACCTGAGTAATATTCTGTTGTGTAAATGTAACATATTTTCTTTATCCATTCTTTTGTTGATAGACATGTGGGTTGTTTCTACTTTCTGGCTATTATGAATAATGATGCTATGAACAAAGTTCTGTAAGTGACTTTGTGGTATAGTGGAGCTATGCACAGGAGTGTTATAGCTGGGTCTTGAGATAGAACTATTGCTAATTTTCTGAGAAACTGCTAAATTGTTTCTCAATATGATTATACATCCTGGCTTATCTAATATCATTTCAATCATCTTAACCTTGTGATCTATTCTGGAGAATATTTTATGTATGATTAAGTAGAATATGGATTCTATTCCTGTTTGATTTGAGGGTCTTCAGTATTGTTCAATTCTATTATTTTCTTATTGATGGTTTTGGCTAGATCTATTTTTGTGAAGGACAGTGTATACTTAAGCATGTATATTTGTGTGTGTGTGTGTGTGTGTGTGTGTGTGTGTGTACTCTCCTATGTGTTCATACATAAATGGAGGCCAAAGATCAAAATCAGGTATGATGTTGTATCACTTTCTACCTTATATTTGAAGCAGAACCTCTCAATAAACTTGGAATTCAAAATTTTGGCTAGAGTGATGACTATTGTGTACAAAATTAATGGCAAATACATAGAGAAGTTAGTTACCATAACTGACCTGTATACATATTGGCATATGTTCATTCACAGCATATGTATAATTATTAACATTTCTGGGAGGTTTTCAAACATTTTATGTGACGATATTTTGGTCCTGCTGTTCTCTTTCCCTCTTGGGAAAAATGTCTCAAGTTTGTGATTGTATGCTATCTTCCAAACATATAGTCCCACACAGACCACTGTAAACCTTTTAGTGTTTTTCTCCAGAGAATCACACTAAAAGTCAACCATGTTTTATATAAATTCTATGCATTTTCCTTAGAAGCCTCAAGGTTGTACATCTTCACTTACTCTTGCAGTTCCATCCTAACTGCTGAGAGTCACCAATTCTTTTATCTGAGTAACTTTCTAAACTGTTGGATGAAAACTCCAATGTTCTTTCTTCCTAGCATAATCTTAGAGAGGGCACAAAGGTTATTACCCTACCATGTTATTGATACCATTCCTTCAGTGTTACAAACTTTGTGGATATGATACCAAAATTAATCCAATGATTAACCAGCTCTAGTGCAGTTACAGTTCTTAGTACAAGACTATCTCATAGTTCATCAATCTGAAAAAGCTTTTCTTGCATACTACTATAGAGTGATGTTGGTTTTCCACCCACACTCCAACTCCCAAAATAATGACTCTGAGATTTATTATTTATGAGTAAATACCTAGGCTACAAGCTTTAGATTATTCCTTGACTAGCTTGTAACTTAATTAACCCATTTATTCTATTCCATGAGTTCCATAGTCCTGGTTATCTTTTCTTAGTTTCATGAATCAGAGTTCAGGAAGAAATCTCTGTGCATCTGACTCTATCTCAGAGTTCTTCTCTTTTTACTGGAACACCCACCTCCTATTTCCTGTGTCAGCTAATAGGCCACTAGACTTTTACTGATAGGTGATGCCTCTATGTAATACACAAGAGATTCTTTATATACTATTAGACATGATATGAATGTATTTAAATAAATATTTTCATTTCATCTAGTTGTAACAGTTGAATTGTGGCAAGGACTGCTTCTCAGAAAACTACTGCATATTCTTGGTAAAAGAACATCCAAGATTTCTCTATAGGTGGACAAAGGGAAGATAAAAGATAACAAGGATTCACAAGTCTAGATATTAGAGACAAACCTTTGCTATATCATTGGTCATCTCAGCCCACTCTCTACTATGGAAGGTATACCGATTTTGTGCTTTTGATTTCTCCTTTGCTGAAATCAACCTTAACTACTTGTGTCTGTACTGTGCGCCTGCATAAATTATTCTCCTGCAGAAGCACAAATGCCAAGACCATTGCTGCATAAAATATAGGAGGAAACATCCATAATATCATTCAGAGCAAAATTAGCCATTCCTTGATGCTTCTGGTAAAATAGAAGGAGCTATATGACAGTAACAATGCCTAGCTCTCATTTGTTTGTGACAGCTTATTTTCTTTTCACACATACAGGATGCATGATAGGTTCAAGTGACTCTTCCTG
This sequence comes from Apodemus speciosus, assembly GCA_002335545.1. Taxonomy (NCBI): domain Eukaryota; kingdom Metazoa; phylum Chordata; class Mammalia; order Rodentia; family Muridae; genus Apodemus; species Apodemus speciosus. The sequence goes on along the minus strand of BDUI01000352.1, from coordinate 265,987 downwards.
GCTGTTGTTTAGCATATGATGGCTAATTATCAGGCTTCCACACAAACACCTCATGCCACAGTCTCCTTAATGGTAGAAGAAAGGGCTGAATAGAGACTTAACAACTAAATAAACTCATGCTGAAGACACACATGTCACACACAAACACAAGTGTTATTGTCTCAAGCAAGCAAACCAGAGATGCCTAACTTTAAGGAAAAGTTATATCTATTCATGGGTTCAAAAGTAGATTGCAATGATAAGCAGTGATTATGACAGCACTGTTCATCTTTGTGGCAACATAAGTGATTACTTAATAAACATACCCAGAAAGATTTGAAGCTGGCTCATCTTTAGAAGTGGCCAGAAATTGTGAGGTCTTATGATTATGCAGCTTGTTGAGTCATCACTTTTTTTTTTTTGGCATCAAGTAAAGTTAATAACAAAGTTAATTATCATGTCATTTGATTTATATACATTTTACAGTACTTATTGATAAAAATATTTTATTGTTTTGAACAGAGGAGGCATAGAGGAACCACTAGAAATAATAAATCTACTGGGAAAGTAATTACCACTCCAAACAACATGTGTCTGTCTTCCTGGAATGATGTCCTTCCAGCCCACTACCGGGACTGTAGACATAGAGAAACTGTAACCTGTGAACGCTCCTATTTCCCTCCTGTTTCCTTTTTTATTATTAGATTATTTATTTACATTTCAAATGATATCCTCTTTCTGGTGTTCCCCTCAAAAACCCCCTATCCCATACCCCCTCTCCCCTGCTCTCCAACACATCTATCTGCTTCTACTTCCCTGTCTTGGTATTTCCCTATACTGGGGCATTTAGCCTTCTCAGGACCAAGGACCTCTCCTCCCTTTGACATCCAACAAGGTCATCCTCTACTACATATGCAGCTGGAGCCATGCATCCTTCCATGTGTACTCTTTGGTTGGTCGTTTAGTCCCTGGGAGTTCTGGGGATACTGGTTGGTTCAAACTGTTGTTCCTCCTATGGGGCTGACAGCTCCTCCAATTCCTTGGATCCTTTCTCTAGCTCCTCCATTGGGGACCCTGTGCTCAGTCCATTGGTTGGCTGGGAGCTTCCACCTTTGTATTTGTCAGGTACTGGCATTGCCTCTCAGGAGACAGCTATATCAGGCTCCTGTCAGCAAGCACAATAGTGTCTGGGTTTGGTGACAGTATTTGAGGTGGATCCTCAGGTGGGGCAGTCTCTGGATGGTCTTTCCTTTAGACTCTGCTTCACACTTTTTCTCTGTATCTCCTCCCATGGCTGTTTTGTTCCTCCTTCTAAGAAGGACCAGAGTATCCATACTTTGGTCTTCCTTCTTCTTGAGCTTCAGTTGGCCTGTGAATTGTATCTTGGGTATTCCAAGCTTCTGGGCTAATATCCACTTATTAGTGAGTGCATACTGTATGTGTTCTTTTGTGGTATTTTCTAGTTCCTTCCATTTGCCTAAGAATTTCATGAACTCACTTTTTTTTAATAGCTGAGTAGATTCCTCTGTTGAGGGACACCTGGATTCTTTCCAGCTTCTGGATATTATAAATAAGGCTACTATGAACATAGTGGAGCATGTGTCCTTATTATCTGTTGGAGCATCTTCTGGGTATATGCCTAAGAGTAGCATAGCTGGGTCCTCAGGCAGTACTATGTCCAATTTTCCATCAGACTGAGCTTGCAGCTCCATAGGAGGAACAACAATATGAATGAACCAGTACCCCCAGAGCTCGCAGGGACTAAACCACCAGCCAAAGAGTGCACATGGTGGGACCCATGACTCCAGCTGCGTATGTAGCAGAGGATGGCCTTGTTGGATGTCAAAGGGAGGAGAATCCCTTTGTCCTAAGAAAGCTAGATGCCCCAGTATAGGGGAATGCTAGGACAGGTAAGTGGGAGTGGGTGGGTTGGTGAGCAGGGGGGTGGGGGATGGGATAGGGGGTTTTCAGAGGGGAAACCAGGAAAGGGGATAACATTTGAAATGGAAATAAAGAAAATATCTACTAAAAACAAAGAATGTCACTGTGGATTTAGGATGTAGATACTAGTGCTTATCCAGCCTTTGTTTAATCTAGTTTGAAGAGAGAGAGAAACTTCTAATGGTGGTTATGGAATAGAAATGCAGACATGGAGAAGCCACTCTTTGATCAAAATTCCAACAGGAAAGTGTGACCAGCTGTGGTAAAAATGGCCTGAAGAGCGGCCTCGAAGTAATTTAAGAGTTCATGGAGAGAAGCTTTTCTTGGCATTAACTTAACTCAAAGAAGCCCAAGCCCAAGCCAAATCTGAGTCTAACAGGGAAAGTTTCTCAACTATAAGAAATATCAGCATAGGAGTTAGATAAGCTAAAATGAGCTTTTTAGTGTCTTCAAACTCAAAAGTATTATGGTCCAGAGGCATACCTTGCACATTTCCAAGTCCACACAGTGCTGACTGAACCAGGGTTTTTAAACAAAACAACAACAGACTACAATAACCCAGTCAACAATAAAATTTCAACTGTTCCCTGGAAAGAAGGCATGGGAAAGAAAGGGAGATAATTAGGTATTACAAAATGGCAGGAAAACTCCAGTTCATGTCCTTGGCCAGCCAACCCCCTGGAGAAAGGAACTCAATTTTAAATATTCCTTACACACCAACACCTGAAAGCTCACTACCAACTTCTGAACTTGTTCTTTCACATAAAGTAGCTAAATCTTGGACAACCTTCACATCTACAAAGAGCCATGGCAGTCAAAGCACAGAAGCCACAGAAGAGTTTCACAGTGTGTCACTGGGGCTTTTTCAAGTTGGTATTTACATGACACAATCATTCCTACCTAAAAGTTGGTGATCCGGTCTACAGTAAATACACAGTATAAAGCAATGAAGCATAAGGAAAGTTCTGATTGGAAAGAAGCTTTGCATCTAGTGCCTCCGTAAACTTCACCTTGCAATTTTCAGTTCTTCCCATAAGAAACTGGTTGACTGTAACAGAGTGGATGGGGAAAACAGTTCCCTATGTTGGAAGTCCAACACTGGGCAACACTCTCTTTTCTCTAGATATTTAAATAACCCTCTGGTTGAGTTTGGCAATTAAACTTTAAACGATGTACATATGTACATGCATGCATGTATGTGAATGAGTTCTTATGCATATTGAATAGAACAAGTGTAAAAGTGCTAGAAGGTGTTTGGAACATAATAGCAAATGAAATAAAAGGCAAGACAACTCTCTGAGATCAATTTGGCTTCAATTTCCTCAAATCCTGATGCCAAACTTGAGCTTAAATGGCCCATATGCATTCCAAGCTTATTTTTTTTAATGAAACTGCTCAGCAGATGGTCTCAAACAGAGTAATATGCATAACCTTTCACTTGGCTGTTATCTGCTAAAAACACTGACTGTTGCCATGGTGGATGGGTCATACAGTCACCTGGCTTCATATTCTCAGTATTCACATTTGATTAAAAAAAAAGAAGAAAGCTTACCTCATCATTCACACCAATAACAACAAAAACAAATACCAATTTTCTATTTATCTTCTCCACAAATCAATTTGTTTTTCTGCATCCCAAAATACAGACTACACTTCAAAAAGAAACGACAGTATCAAAGGTGAAAACTTTACTTGTATATCTGTTGCCCCAGCTTGACTGATAGTACCCCTTTCCACTCTCAAAATGATTCCAGTTTGAACTAAATAATATGGTTCCAGGACATAAAGTGATTCCTTGCATCAGCTGTTTCTCTGAGGCTTTTAATACAATCAATATGTGGACTTCTGTTGGTGTATCCTCCACTAGATATTTTGAAGGCCATGTAATGTCAAATGAAAGTGAATAGTGATTTTTTTTTAACTGTATGAAACTGCATTCAATTTCTGTGGGGCACTTCCAAAGCTTAAAACTTTTCCCTTACTTTATACGATTATTATTTTTCCCAGTCTCATTAGGCAGGCTTTGCACATGACCTTAGAAGCCTGACTGTATTCTAAATTATCTGTATCTCACCATATCCCACCATAACTGTTTACAAGCCCACCTCACCCATTACGATTGAAAACTGAAATAAATTTTTCCTTTCCCAGCTCTGCCAGGTGATTTTAAGGTTATTTTGGAGCTTTACATGTCTCCACAGTTCAATGGACCTGATGAACTGGGATGGAGAAAAGCACCCTACCAATAAGCCCATGCACCTGAGGTTGAAATGAGGGACATGCTGTTAGCGAATGGGTTATAGGCTGGCATTCAAATCTACTTATAGGGCCATCCTGTGCATAGGGAGGCACTGTCCACCCATTTTCCTCTTAACTGCCCTTGCACTCCTCAGGGCATGGGTGATATACATTTGCTTTAATTACCTTGATAGCTTCAGAGTATTTCTCTTAAATGGCTAGCAGTTAACTCCTGGGCACATAAAAGATCCTCTCAAGCATCTCCTGGAGACACTAAACTGCTCTGGAAGTAGGAAACAATAAGATCAAAGAGGACTCAAGTGCCTGCCTGGAATTGAGGAAGGAAAACAATTAAAGCAAGGAGGCTTCTTTAAAGTTATTGGATCTGAATATGATTCCAAAGCCCAGTGTTTTTTGGATTGCAATTCCTTACATTTGAGATGACATGAAAAATTTCTGGATGATTCTAATATAGTCATCTCAGAACCCCTTCTGAAGGTGAGTTCAACTGCTGATTGAGTTTTAATTCAGAAAATTCTGCAAAAGAAGAAAGGGTTCACACCAAGGGAAGCTAAACTACCTGAAAATGCAGCAATCCTTGACCCTACCAGAGAATAAACAGCCTGAGCAGTGGTTGTCCAAATTTGGTCGACAAAACAACCAAAGGAAGCTGGCAAGCGCTTCGCCCAGCACATTAAATATCTATAAAGGACTACTCCTGGAGAGATTAATGTCCTACTCTAATCTCACCACCTGCAGTCGAGCAGTAAAGGCAGCAATCACAAAGACCAAGTGCAGTGCACAGTGCTCGGCACACAGCCCACAACCAGTAATCAATAGACTAGTGTGTAGAATTCACACAGGGAAGGGCATCAACAGACACCTGGGGGCAGGGAGAACCTATGATTCAGGCTTTATGACTACAAAAGTCTTCAAATTTGAATGGGACCACCAGGAAAGAACAGGAAATAAGTGTAGCACTGGTACACACCCCTATTATGTTCATTTTAAAGGCTGTTATTTTTGGAAATTGCATTGATTTTTTTCCCACATTTGCTGGCACTTAACTCAAATCCATTGCTTCCTTTCCTTTACCTACTTATTAAACACACAGTGCAAGTGGGCATAATACATTTCACAAGTCAAGTAATTGTCTCACATACAAAGCTGCATCGGCACTGACACCACAGAGATGAAACAAGTTACACTAAATGCACTCCATAAGAAAGAAAGTTGGGTCCCGAAAAGACTGGATCCAGTTTTGTAGGGGAGTATCAGAACAGAGAAAAAAGGGGGGGGGTGATTGGGGAATGGGCGGAGGGAAGAGGACTTATGGGACATATGGTGAGGGGGGAACTGGGAAAGGGGGAAGCCTTTGGAATGTAAACAAAGAATATAGAAAAAATAAAAAATAAAATAAAATAGGAGAAAGAAAGTTGTTCAGGTTGAGAGTACACATGGGAAAAACAATCTTTTACAGAGAAATTCTGAAGCACAATGAAGTAGATGGACACCATAAAACTGGGAAAGCAGGATTCCAGGAAACAGTCTGATGGGTGTATAATCTGAAATTTAGAAGATCTGATTTTGAGTCCAGACCTAACCATGTTGAAGTATGATAAAGACTTTCAGGCTGTCTAAGTTTTCAAATCTATAAATTAGTAATAGGCCTGGAAAGATAGCTCAGTAGCTAAGAAAATGTGTTGCTCTTACAAACAGAGTTTGTGATCCAGCACCCACATGAGGCAGTTCACACCTGCACGTAACTCCCTGTCCCAGAACCAACACCTTCCTTCTGGTTTCCATAAGCACTCAAACATGCATGGTGTACAAGCATATATACATGCAAATATACATATACATCAATTTCTAAAAACACAGATGGCAATAACACTTTTATTCTTTTACTGAGGATTGATGAAATCACTTTATGTGTAGAAAATAACATGATGCTTGGTGCATAATAACTACCAAACACAACAATTTGTCACCAGGTACAATGAAATGGGCCAGAGTGCTTGCTACCAAGCTTGACAATGCAAGTTCAATTTAGCCTGGAATCCACATGGTAGCCGGGAGAATTGACTCCCATAAGTGGTCCTCTGTCTTCCCCAAGCATGTTGTAGCACATGCACATCCATGCACAGTCACAAGAAATAAATAAACAAGCACATTAATATTTTTAAAAGTTCACAACTGTAATTACCAGTTCACAATTAATGGCAATGTGAGAAGATGGTGTTTACAAAGACAAAGAGAACAAGCCTAAACTCTGTCCTGTCCACGTTGCCTTGTGATAGAGGATGATGGTTCGGGAGTTCCATACTGATATGAATTATGTATAAATATCTCATGAGTTTTTTGGTATTATTATTATTACTATTATTATTATTATTATTATTATTATTATTATTATTATTATTATTATTACCAGCTGCTAGAAGCTCTGATTGCTACTTCCTCTCATTCTCACCAGCCTCTTCAATTTTCCAGCACCAATAATAAGACTAGGCTTCTTAGAAATGGCATCATTTTCTCTGTATCCTGTATCCACTGACTTTTGCCAAAATATAAAAGCTAACTCAAGTCAAGTTAAATCAATGTAATTACCAGCAGTAAATGTCATAACTAACAGGTGAGAAGGTAACAACATTTCATTTCTACATTGAATTTTCTGAAAACCAATGAGTTCATATTTTTGTAGCACTATCTTCACTCCACGTGATCATCAATCCAAAAGTTAGTTTGTAAAGCCACTTGTGTTACATTCATTGTAATTTTGTTTGTTTGCAAAAATTTTTTGTAATTTTGTTCAATAGCTATCAATACACTTTTCAGAACTGGTTGTGATACCACCTTACATTTATATAATGGTGGTGATTTGCAAAGCATTTACACAGTGAAAGTCCTCATAGTTACACTGTAGAAGACAAATGACTTTCCTTACATCATAATTGAGGAAACTAAGAGTAAAGAAAGAAAATGGGGGTTCATGGCACATCTAACACCTTCCAGATAGAAGAGATTCATATACATAGAAAGCAGGTATAATTTCTCTCTCTCCTGCAGAAGAGGAAGCAAAATGGCCAAAGTCACATTGCTCATAAGTAGAAGATAAATGATTTTTAAAAAAGTATTTCAATTCATGGTTCGTGTTCACTTTACCAAAACATACCATTAATATGCAGGAAGGTATATCATTAGGCACAAAACCAGTATCTTCTACTCAAAAAGTGTTTCTAAAATATTGATTTACATACAAATCATGCACTGATCTTATTGAAATGCACATTGTGACTCATTAGGTACAGATGACCTTCTCACTTTATTTGCAGTGGGTTCCTTGGTGATTTCTATGAATTGGCATCTATCTTTGCAGACCTCACTTTGAATGGCAAGTTCTTAAATCACATCAGCCATGAAATCAGAGAGAGAGAGNAGAGAGAGAGAGAGAGAGAGAGAGAGAGAGAGAGAGAGAGAGAGAGAGAGAGAGAGAGAGAGGTGAGAATAAGAGAGTAAGTATCCTTTGCCAATTTTTAGCAATTAGGAAAATAAAAGATTACAGTCACATCTAAACCAAGGTAATTTCTGTATTCATAGATAAAAACATTGTTTTAGTTAGTTTGTTATTGCTGTGATAAAACATCATGACCAAAGCAACTTATAGATGTTGCAGGGAACTTACCAGAGATAACTGCTCAGGCACAGTTTACAGTCAATTGAAAGTCTTTATTCCAGCTGGCTGGTGACACACCCAAGTTTTCCAGGTTCTAGATGAGGTCCCAAGTGTCCAGAACATGGGGTGTTCAAAGGCAGAAAACATGCCCTGGCATCTTTCTTGGTAGCTGTAGGAGGTCTTTGCAGAAGTAAGCATTTTGAAGAATGCAGGATTTTATTTTTGTTTTTGTTTTTGTTTGTTTGTTTTTTTGGGGGGTTGCCAATATTTTTTTTAATTTAATTTAATTTTTTTCTTTACTTTAAAGTCCAGATTTTATTCCCCTCCTGGTCCACCCTCTAACTGTTCCACATCCCATACCTCCTCCTGGCCCCCTGTCTCCACAAGCATGTCCCACCCCCGACCCTCCACCAACAGACCTTGGAACTCCCTGGGGCCTGCAGTCTCTTGAGTGTTAGGTGCATCTTATCTGACTGAACCTAGACCCAGAAGTCCTCTACTGTTTGTCTTGGGGGCCTCATATCAGCTGGTGTAGGCTGCCTGGTTGGTGGCCCAGAGTTTGAGACATCTTAGGTGTCCAAGTTAATAGAGACTGTTGTTCTCCTATAATGTCACCCACCTCCTCAGCTTCTTCCAGCTTATCCCTAATTCAACCACAGAGGTCAGCATCTTCTGTCCATCGGTTAGGTACAAATATCTGCATCTGACTCTTTCAGCTGCTTGTTGGGTCTTCTGGAGTGCTGTTATGCTAGGTCCCTATTTGTGAGCTCTCCATAGGCTCTGTAATGGCGTTGGGCCTTGGGACCTCCTCCCCTTGAGCTGGATCCCACTTTGGGCCTGTAGCTGGACCTTCTTTTCCTCAGGCTCCTCTCCATTTCCATCCCTGTAATTCTTTCAGATAGGAACAATTATGGGTCAGAGTTGTGACAGTGGGATGGCAACCTCACTTAATGCCCTGTCTGTTTTAATTACATCCCAATCACTCCCTCTCCCTCCTCTCCTCCTAGTTCCACCCTTAAAATCCCTCCCCCACTGCTTCTTCCCTTTCTCTTCAATGAAGGGGGAACTCCCCATTGGGTAACACCCCACACTGGGACATCTAGTCCCAGCATGATCACATCCTCTCCCACTCAAGCCCAGCCAGGCAGTCCAGGGAAGGGAAGGCAATCCAATAGCAGGGAACAGAGTCAGACATAGCTTCCACTCCACTTGTTAGGAGACTCACATGAAAACCACATTTGCTACATATGTGTAGGGGGCCTAGGTCCAGCTCCAGCATGAAGCAAGCAGTTTTAACAGAAGCTAAGATAAATTACCTAAGACATTCTGACCTTTGGTTCCTATAATAGAGTTATGTAATTTCCCATGGAATTCTCCATCAAGCACCCAGTAACACATTTCTTCCAGCAAAGACCTCCTAATCCCCCCACCTTAAACAGCACCATAAACTGTGAACTAAGATTTCAAATGCCCAATACTTGTGTGGGTTATCTCATTCTAACTGCTAGGAAGGCAAATCAATGAATAATAGCTACAAACATTCAAAATGTCATCATTCGCTCTCACATCCCAACAGACACTTAGATAAGTATTTTCCTACAAATGTACATGCCAAAAGGCAATGAAGACACACAGAAAAGATACACCAGAAGACATAAAGTTGAGATAGGCCTGGGAGATGTTTCATCAGTTAAGAGTGGTAAGCAGGGGGAGGGGGAATGGGTTAGGGTTTTTTTTTGGGGGGGGAAACCAGGAAAGGGTACAATATTTGAAATGTAAATAAAGAATATATCTAATAAAAAAGATTTAAAAAAACAAAAAATGTGTTTGCTACTGTTCTAGACACCCTGGGTTAAATTTCTAACACCCATAAAGCCATAGCAGACTATAATGGCCTGTACCTCCATTTCGAGAGGATGTAATACCTTTTTCTGGTAATACCCTCTT